>JAFIRS010004885.1:0-71855 GCA_018342105.1 Gonioctena quinquepunctata
CCATTATGAAAAAGAATTTCGGCAGTTTTGTGGTGGCGAAACAAAGTACATGTTCAAGGAGCAGAAGAAACGGTGTTGCTGGCGTATTTCGCAAAACTCTCTGAGGAATATTCTGCTTCATCCTTATGGCCGAAATATTCCATGTTACGAGGGACTTTAGAACTGAAGGAATGAGTGAACATCGACGAATACGGCGCCTTAATACGTTTCATCACGAAGAAAAACGTTGGATATAGAGCAGAAAAATCAAAAGTATTTACAAGAGAACAAGTCAACGAATTTGTGCGGTCTGCCCCAGACGAGGAGTTTTTAATGATGAAAGTGGCTTTTTTAATTGGAATTGGATGAGGCTGTCGAACCAATGAATTAGCGAAGATGACCACGTAAGATGTTGACGTTTTAGAGGACAAGCTGATTGCTACTATTCCCGACTCAAAAACCCACAAGAAACGGATTTTCGCTGTGGTATCTCAATCCTGTGCTTTTATTTAAAATGTACGCAATATTAAGGCCAGTCCATGTTACTCACCGAAGATTGTTTGTATCATATAGAAAAGGGAAATGTACGGTACAGCTAAAGGCAAAGGTGTATCCATCAAATTTGAAAACTGTCAAAATATTGTTTTACATGTTCATGAAAACTAGTTCTAATATTATTTGGGGTAAAGGTCAAGAATATGATGTTAATAATTATTAATAAAGATTTCATATAAAAATGTCTTAATCTTCAATGATACGATATAGAATTTAATGCAACTTTGAAAAGTCGCTGTAGCATAACGCAATCCAAATGTTATCCGAGAGAACTCAATTATTTTTCAGATCTAAACGTTCATTATGTTGTCATCATCAACTTCTGAATATAGAGGATTAATGCAGAAACAGAAAATCTATAAACATTACTTCGAGGTTGATTCTGGTCCGTATTCCATTTCTCCGCTTGCATTTAATGAAAAGATCAGGCGAATAGCTGCAAACCGGTATTCGTGCTCGGAAATAGGAGAATGTAAATCATCTGTTTGTTTTTTCGTGAGTAGCAACGAACTTTATCCTTGTCAAAATGAATGTATTATAAACTATACAATTACCTAATTATATTAAACACGTAAGGCACGCAAGCGACCCAGGTCATAATCTTCATCAAACCAAATATAATGAGGTCGAATAATAAATCCCATGCCATGTGAAATATTAGACCAGAATCATTCGATCTTTCACACATTTTTTAGAATTCTTGAAGTAATTTCGGCATATCAGAGAGAAGAAGACGGCAATGTATGTTGCGACATGACAGAAAATGTACGTAGAATTCTCGCCATTGCATTGATGCAGTAATGGCGTATATGTAGATGACTTGATTCGACTCAAATAATATAATCATAAGTAGCGAAGGCTATGAAGAATTGATATAATCCAAAAATTTACAAAATTCAGAACGCACTCTTTAGTCCAAACCGTTTGCAACCCCCTCCATAACCTTCGAAATCAAAGATAATCTCTGATACATCTTAAGTGGAAGTTCCAAGGGCTGGCTGTGCTACTAAGTTACAAGTTCTAAGATCCAAATTATTGGCCATTTCTAGGATCTGGTAAGTCCAGATGAAGTAATGAGTTGCAGGTTATAAGACTGTCGATCCATTTCATTACCCAATTCTGGGATCTGGTAACTCCAAATGGAGTAGTGAGAAGAAAAAACTTTTTAACAAAAAATTAAACCGACGAAATACGGAACTGAAAAGTAAAAAATATAATAAACCCTCTTAGTCTCAATAACTAAGCTCCTAAACTAATGTAAGTAACTGATTTTGAGTCGGCGCCAAACAAACAAGCAAATGAATTAGGTGAGGCGGTGACATTCTGATAATTTTTTTAAAGTAATATAATGATTTTAGTTGATATATATATATATATATATATATATATATATATATATATATATATATATATATATATATAATTCACTATTATTTTAAGGATTTTCGGGTTACCTGTATCGAGAGTATCTAACCGGTCATTCAAAGTAGTGATTTGTGAATATAGATGCAGACGCAGGCTCTCGTATATAGGACACTCAAAAATATGTGTACAATAGTTCCGTTTACTCCTAAGTGATAAAGGATATATGATTCGATGATTTTCAGTAGGCCATTTGGACCGGAAAGTGATATATAAAAATATGGATAGTCAGATTGGGACAATTTGTTTCTATCTTCTCTCTCAAGTACGGATTCGTAGGAGTCTAGAATTTGATGGGAAAGTTGCTTAAAAATTTCGTAAGAGATCGCTGCCTAATGGGGATAGGAGGATTCAACTTGTAGAGCCCAACTGAACCGAACATCTGAGACGGGACGATTCCATCGCTTTAATTTGACAGTACACATTTCAGAATATTGTGTGATTTAATTCTACTCGTTTCTATCCTAACTATATAGTGTGGTGAGTTTTTGGCAAGCGCTAGGACTTTTTTTGAAGAATGCAACCTGTATAAGTTCTAGTAGGTCGAGGTACCTCAGTCCCCATACAACTGCGCAATATGAAAGTGAAGACATTACTATTGAATCATATAACTTGATTCTGGCTTCCCATGAAGTAATTTTGGATCTGACCATGAGGTCCATAACTGTTCCAAGAGCTTACTTTGCCTCATTCACTGTTAGTTGGCCATTTCGAGAAAAAGGGCGGAGGATGAGAATGGAACCCTAAGGTAGTTGAATTTCCTTACATTTATTTTTTCATTGTTGTATTAAAAATTTTGTTACATGCAAAACCACCCTTAGAAAAAACTAAAATTTTTGTTTCATTAACATTCACAGCAAGATCATTTTCCAGAGCGTATTGGCTCAGCACTCTGAGTTTGCGTTGAAGATCTGTTTGTGTGTCTGCTAGGAGGACCAGATCGTCGGCATATAGCAATAACAGCTGATAATTTACACTATATATAGCAATTCCCCTGCAACCTTCTCTTCAAAATATTTTTCCGTGTCTGAGATAAATGAAGAAAAGAGTAAGAGGCTCAAAGGTTCGCCCCGTAGAACTCCTGTAGAAATGTCGAATTTTCGGCTGGATTTTCCGTCGCTTCTTATACACAGATTTGATTTATCATATATGTTTTTCAGAAATCTAATCAGTTTTGCGCTAATGCCTACAGCTTACGTATTGATAGGCCGTGATTAATTGAGTGGAACGCCCCTTCAAAGTGAACGAAAGCGTAAAAATCTTTCCTACTCTTGAGCCTCCACATTCAGCAACTACCCTTGATTACGTATGCCTAAATTTCAACCACTGTAAGACTAGGTCACTAGTAACTCCTGTAGGTTTTTCTGACCACGAAGCTAATCTGACCAATTGCGAAATAGATGCGGGCAAAATAAAGAGGAATTCAAAACTAGGGAGAATTTTCAGCAAAAAAACTTTGATCGTTTCAATCTCTAAGGCAAGTCGGTTAATCGGTAAGGGTCATTATCTCAACCTGATCCCTTAAACTCCTTCCAGCTTACTTCAGAGGATGGTGTTAACCATTGTTTCCCTCTAAAAAAAATGTAAAAAAAAACTAAGCCTTGGGTAACCACCGGAATCCGTATTCCTGCAGATAACCTACGTCATTAACAAATTTACAGACAGCCATTTTTACTTCACATACTACTGTAATTACAAAAAAGTATACAACCGTGTCATTAATCTTGCCGAGGAATGGTATTATAGAAACGGGGTTGAACAAGCCAAGAACAAAATGAAAGAAAGCTGGGTCATAGTAAACTCACTGCGAGTAAAAACAGGATTATCACTACTTCAACCCAGTGTGGAGCCTGATACTTTGAACAACTACTACTGCTCCATCGCAGCCTCTTTTGCCGCAAATATAGACTCTGCTGTGAACCCTATGAGATACCTCCATTTGAGGTAGTCAAAAAATAAAAAGGGTGCAGGTATAGAAGACATACCACTTACGATTTTAGACAAACTAACTGAGAAAGCCCTTTGTGTCCTGGCGGAAGCTATTAAAATCTCCTTTGCCCGGTAGTTTCTCATCATGCCTAAAAACTGCAATCAGAATTCCAATTCACAAGAATGGAAGCGATGTTCGCCCTATTTCTCTACTACTTGAGCTTCCATAGGAGAAACTAGTGGAGAAAAGAGTGTTGCAGTTCTTGGAAGAACATAAGATACTGAACTCATCATCGGCTTTAGAATAGCCCCATGGTAAATCCTGCCTGTCGTAAGAGGCGACTAAAAGGATAACCGTAGGTGGAAGATGGTCTCATCGCCCGGTGAAATACCACCATATCGACTTTGTGTGCTGTGAAATGGATCATTCCATGTTTCAGTGTTCGGTCGATACTTTTCGGTCTCCCTCTTTCCTTTTCCCCAATTCCTCCTTTATTTTCAGGTGCATCCTAATAGTAATAATGATGAAGTCTCCTAGAGTAAAACACTCCGGAAGCAAAATACCTCTCCATTCGGATTTCCGGGCGAGAGGTACTCGAGGGGACTCAACATTAAAGATTAATTTTTGCAACATCCGCGGACTCAACAAGAACATCAATGACGTCCACCATCACCTACAGACGAAAAAACCGGATATTCTGGCTCTAACAGAAACACAAGTAAATTCGTCCACCAACAAGGTCCATATGCTTTGTCCTGGTTACGAACTCCATTCTCGATTCAGGTTCAAAGGTGGAGTCTGCCTTTACGCTAAGGCTAACCTTTCATGCCAGCGTGAAGAGAGTTTGGAACCGAAAGACTTTGATGTGATGTGGTTCAAACTATCTGATACCAAACTGACTAAGTTCTTCTGCTGCCTTTACCTATCACCTAATGAACCTTCATATAACGACCTCTTTGAGTTTTTATCACTCAAACTGGACTACATTCAGGAGAACCATCCAACAGCTGAAACCATAATCATGGGAGACTTTAATGTACATAACGCTGCCTGGCTCAAATTCTCTAACAAAACAGATGATGCGGGTCGTCAAGCCGAAGCCTTCGTCATCACTCATGGTCTAGAACAACTGGTCGAGCTACCAACTCGCATCCCTGATGTCAACAACCAGTCTGCCAATGCACTAGATCTTTTCCTCACCACCAATCCTGACCCGTATAGAATAGAAGTTTGTGCCCCACTTGGAAACTCTGATCACACCCTCATCTCCACAACATGCTCTTTCCATTTACCATCGAGCTGCACAATACCACCCCGTCTAATGTGGCATTACAATTCGGCCGACTGGGAAGGTCTTCGTATGTTTTTCTCAGCGTTTCCATGGAAGAGAGTTTGTTTCTCTTGAGTAGATCCAACACGATGGGCTGAGACAATTTCTGAAATCATCATGTTGGGGATGCAAACTTACATACCGAATACCGAAAGAAGAACATCATCCGATAAGACCTGGTTTAACAGAAACTGCTCTAGAGCTGTGGCTTCCGAACAGGCAGCATACCATCGATGGCTGAAAAATCCGGGCCCTGAGACCAGAGCAGCATATGTCGAGGCTAGAGGCATATGCAAAGAGACAATAGAATGCTCAAAAGATGCCCACAATGCCAAAATAAGATCAAAACTTGCTGAATGTCCTAACGGATCCCGTTCATTTTGGTCTTTCCAAAGCTGTGGGAAGAAACTTCACTTCCAGCTCATTTCCTCCTCTAACCAAAGAAGATGGAACACTAGCAACGACTGCCCAGAAAAAAGACAATATCTTTGCGCACCTATTTGCTGGAAATTCCACTCTGGATTCATCGGGAAAACACCCCCCGAACATTACACCTATTGTCAGTCACATGCCCGAGATCACCTTTCGTCAACGTACTATCAGAAAGATTTTGCTGGGTCTCAACACCAACAAAGCCTGTGGATCTGACGGAATCCGCCGATTGTTCTCAAGAAATGTGCCCCGAACTAACACCTGTTCTTTGCAAGTTGTTCAACCACTCTTACAATTTGGGGGTATTTCCGTCCAATTGGAAAATTGCAAGATACAGCCAGTCCTAAAAAGGCAAAAGGCCCTACCTAGCAACTACAGACCTATCGCACTGCTATCTATTATTTCAAAGGTCATGGAAAAAGCCATCAACATCGAGCTCATGAAATACCTGGAAGACTCAGGAATTGTCAACGATAGGCAATATGGCTTCCGCCATCAGAGATCAACTGGTGACCTGCTCGCTTACGTCTCACATATATGGCAGCTATCTATTGAAAAGTATGGAGAAACTTTAGCTGTGGCATTAGATATCTCCAAGGCGTTCGATCGAGTTTGGCACCAGGGACTCCTCGCCAAGCTTCCGTCTTATGGCTTGCCCCCTCAGCTGTGTTCTCTGCTTGCTAGTTTTCTCTCAAACAGGTCTCTCCATGTAATGGTCGATGGAGTTTCATCTGACACTCTACTCATAAATGCTGGTGTTCCGCAAGGATCTATTCTCGCACCAACACTATTTCTACTTCACATCAACGACCTGTTGAAAGCGACTTCATGTCCAGTACACAGCTTTGCCGATGATAGTACCCTCCATACCGCTTTCTCTTCCAGGGCCCCCATATCAGCCCGTGAAACCAGAAATGAACGAGGAAGAAATGTTAATAATATAAATATGGACTTAGCAACAATTCTCGAGTGGGGATCTAATAACTTGGTGGAATTCAATGCAAACAAAACACAAGCATGTCTTTTCTCTAGAAAAGCCGATCTCACTGTGCCTAACATAACTTTGTCAGGAGTAACCATACCACTGAAGTCATCCATATCGATGCTTGGTATTACTATCAGCAATAACCTTTCCTGGGAAAATCACGTGAGGTCCATTGCCAAAAGTGCATCCCAAAAACTTGGTTTTTTGTTTCGTGCCAAGAGCTATTTCACCCCCACTCAGCTGCTTATGATCTATAAGGCACAGATCCGACCTGTCCTGGAATACTGTTCCCATATTTGGAGCGCGGCCCCTAAACATATCCTGAGGCTATTGGATTCTGTCCAAAAAAGGGCAATTCGTCTCGTCGGTGATGCCTCGCTTACAAACTCGCTTACTTGTCTGGAACACCGTAGAAAAGTTGGCGATTTGTCTCTATTTTATAGATATTTTCATGGGCGATGCTCTTCTGAAATATCAACAATCGTTCCTGCTTTGGCAGTCTCTTCGAGACTAACCCGTCGAGTTCAGTCATCACACCCCTTCGTGGTCACTTTGGAGACCTGCAGAATATCACTTTCCAAAGACTCGTTCATCCAACGAACAGCGAGGCTTTGGAACTCATTGCCTAGGGAGGTGTTCCCCGAGGCATACAACCTCCAAAAATTTAAGAAGAACACCAACTCCTGCCTTCTTTTCCTTGGTTCCCACGATGTTCTCTGAACATTACAGGATATCCCTTTTCGTAGGAACCAGAACATAAAAAAAAAAAAACACAGTTCGGATTCCAATACAATAAATGTACAAACGATGCAATCTTTCACTGTCTGGGAAAGGTTTATGCAGTTCTGAATGAGGACTCAGCAATTGGGGCAGTATTCTGCGATTTTTCTAAGGCATTTGACTGTGTCAATCACCGCTCCAAAAACTCAGGCATCACGGGTTCAGAGGCGCGAGTTATGGTTTGAGTCCTGCTTATGTGAAAAAAAAACAAATTGTAAAAATGCAAGAGGGAAGCTCTCGTCCATCTACCACCAATTGTGGTGTGACACAAGGCTCAGTACTCGGGCCGATACTGTTCCTAATCTACTTCAATGATCTGGCCAGCATAAATATCAAGGGAAGAAATTCACTATGTTTGCTGAAGGCACGACATTGATGTGGAGAGGATCAAACGTAGACGTCTTAAAAACAATAATCGAAAACGATCTGAGCGAGGTCAAAACTTGGTGTGACTCTAATCTCATCTGCATCAATTCGAAGAAAACTAGCATACTTACTTATAAATTCATCTACGATTCACTTAGGCTAGGCGCAAACACAATTATAAACAAGCCCTCCACCAGGTTCCTAGGCATTGAAAAGGACGATAGCCTAAAATTCTATAACCATATGCTCGCCCTAAGTAAAAAAGTAGCATCGGGCTGCTTTGCAGTAAGGAACTTGGAATACGTATGGTGGAATCTCACCCAAGATATGGGATAGCCTTCAGGGGTTACTGCACTAAAACATTATTCAATTTCATCTTTGTCATACAAGAACGAGCAATAAGATCTATGTCTCGAGCTGATTACTCCGCCCACTTCAAACCCTTATTCCTAAAACACAAGATTCTTACTCTAACCTCCTCATTCATACTAGAAACTACTTGCCTGATGCACAAATATCATGCGAATACATATAACACAGAACCTCAAATTATCACACACAATACACGACAGGTGGCAAAAAAAATCTAGCGCTCCCCATACCCAGAACAGAGCAAACAAAACACTCAATAATCTACGAAAGCAAAAAAATCTTCAATAAACTACCAACTAAAACAGTACTGCTACGATATACAGGAGTTCTTTGACGATAGTCAATTCTCATAGAGTCTAAGATATATGCTTGTTTACATTTTGTATACCATCTTATTTATATTCTGTATACAGTCTTATTTATATTATGTTTTGAATTTTATATTTTGTATACCGTCTTAATTATATAAATAATCTAGTTTAAGTATACTTTGTCAATAAGATATCTTGTGTTCTTTGACAATAAAGTATATTTGATGATGATGTGAATCAATGAGCTGAGCTCGAAGACATTGTCGATACAGCTACGATATTTTCTGAAACCAGATTGGTTTCCTAGCATTTTGTTAAACAAGTGACACAAATACAGTAACCAGTTTTGGGTAAGGTTTCTGATGAATTCGTAAGGAATTCCGTCCTCTCCGGGTGTTTTGTGATCTTAACAGTATTTCAGGCAGCTCAATAATTCAGTAATGTAAAAACATTTGCCTATTGTATAGGTAGTAGTGGAGGCATTCTTGAAGAATAATACATTTTTCATGGTCTGTGAATATATCAGACCATTCGAACAGAAGACACCTGGATTTGGTGTATAAAATTTCATGTGCCACCGAATTTCCCCACTTTTCTGGAATACGCTTCAGTTTGCATATAAATACATGTCATATCGCGTGCTCTACCGACAACAATCTTCGACTGTTTAGTCGGCAATAAAATTAATTTATCTTACATTATACAGGGCCAGCGATCCGGCTGTAAACCAACACACAGTTAGGGCCCAAACTGTCAGAAAGGCATGCAAGGGTAGTTCGCATAATTGATGTGATCACGAAGACTGGCACGGGGTAAGAAAAGGCTAGTGCTGAGCGTGATTGCTAATAAATGGCAGGAAATAAGGGTCCTCGTGCGTCTAAGCCGCTGATAAAATAATTCCGAATGTCGTGTCTAATAACGGTGTGGCTGCAGTCACGCCACCTTCGAGCGCGCCTCTTAATCAAGGTCAGAAACTTATCTGTGTGTTTCCGCTCGGATGTGCGATCGTCGTCGACAGAGTTGTTTTTAAAAGCTTTCATTTAGTTTTACCTGTCCCGGTGTCCGTCTGTCTGTGTGACTGTAATTCCGGTGACAATGCATTATGAAATTTTGTTTAGGACAAAAACAATATGGCGGCTCCAATATGGCGGACAATTTTTGTGAATATGGTCCGATTCAGTCAGTCAGTCAGTCAGAAATTATGATTTTTTTGTAAAAATTCAAAAATTCATGATGGCGGCTCCAAAATGGCGGACGAGTTTTGTGAATTTTATTTATTTATTTATTTATTTCAAGTTTGGGATACAAACAGGTGGAACCCATACAAGCATCCACTAATAAAAATAATAACAATAAATATTTTGGTAGTCTAAGAGGTACAGGAATAATCTAAATTGTAATCAGTATAACATTATGAATTGAAAATATGTCTTACAGTTATTTTGAAAAAATTGAAAGTTATGGAGAATATATCTAGATTATTACAATATTTGTTGAAACAGTAACACATTCTGGTGATTGGAGAATTTTTTCCCAAATGCGTGTTGTAACTGGGGCTGGTAAGTAATTGTCTATTTCTAGTGTATCTTTGAGGCACATGATAAAAAATCATAGACACTAAATTAGGAGAATCATAACAATTATTTATGATTTTGTACATAAAAAGTAAATCCGTGATTATCCGTCGTTGTTCTAGTAGCTGTATATTATAAAGAGAACGAATTTCACTAATGCCAACAGTTATATAAACCTTTGTAATTTTGAAGTGGAGAAACCTTACAAATCTATTCTGAAGTCTTTCTAATCCTAATTTATGAACATTATAATGTGGGTTCCATACTACACTGGCGAAATTTAATTTGCTGTGAACAAAAGCATAATAAATAGATTTGATGGCTGCCTCATTATCAAAGTCTTTGCATGTTCTACAAAAAAATCCCAAAGAATTAATTAGGTACTCAAAATGTGGGTTGAAGGTCAATTTTGTATCGAAGTATACACCAAGATCCCTGATTCGGTCCGTTCTTTTGACTATACTGTCGTCCAGTAAATATTGGAATTCTATAGGAATAATACTTTTACTGAAAGATATACTCGCACATTTACTGACATTGAGTTTCATTTTGTACCGGTTACAAAATTCAGTGAACCTATTTAGATCTTCCTGAATCTTTGAGCAGTCCCTTATTATCAACACTTTTCTGAATATCTTCAAGTCGTCAGCATATAACAGTACCCGTGTATGTTTGAAACAGCTGTTTAGATCATTAATAAACAGTGAAAATAATAAAGGACTCACATGTGAACCCTGAGGGACTCCCGATGTTACCACAAAAGAGGCAGACCTATATCCATTTATATTCACAAGTTGACTGCGATTATAAAGATATGACGATAGCCATCTCAGGAGATTTCCCTGTATACCAATTCCCGAAAGTTTCGATATAAGGAGGTTATGATCGACTTTATCGAACGCTTTGCTGAAATCAGTGTACAGTGAATTAACCTGCGCTCGATTGTCTAAGGCATTCGAGATGTATTCGTAATATATAACCAAGTTTGTTTCGATCCCTCGTTTGGAGAAAAATCCGTGTTGGCATTCTAAGATCGATGATTTAAGACTGTGAAACATAATGTCGTAAATGATGCTTTCAAATAATTTGCTGAATATGGATAGTTTGGAGATGCCGCGATAATTTTTCACTGAGTTTCTGGTGCCGGAGTTTTTGTATATTGGAACTAAAAGAGCAGTTTTCCAGGCATCTGGGAAGATACCAGACTACATGGATTTATTGAAAATAACACAGAGTGGGTAGCATAAACTGGGAGCACAGTATTTAACAAAATATGAGGGATAGCCATCTATTCCGGCTCCCTTGTTTACATCTAAAGAGTTCATCTTATCAAGTATCATTTCCGGAGTGGATTTTATTGAGTTCAGTAAATTATTTGTGCTGAGTTGAGGAGAGAAATGATGTTTGCCGATGGGGCTCGTATACGCTTCTAAAATAGGTAGCAAATAAATCACATATTTGTTTGCCGTTTTCAGCGGATGTGTCGTTGTAAGATATTCTATTAGGAATACTAACCTCATTTTTGCAACCATTTATATATTTCCAGAATTTTTTGGGATATGTTTTAATTTCATTTTGAATATTGTTTGTGTACAATTTGTAGTCATTAGATATAAGATTTTTACTTCTACGTCTCAGAAGTTTAAATTCTTCATAATAATATTGATTATCATATTTCTTCCACTTTTTGTGCACCTGATTTTTTTGCTTTATACATTTTATTGTATCGGCAGAAAAGTAAGATTTTGGTTCGATTCTATTCAAAATTCGTATGTGGGGGTTTTTGGGGTCGAAGATTTTTTTTATAAGCTTTTATTAAGTTTCACCTGTCCCAGAGTCTGTCTGTCTGTGAGTCAGTCTGTAATCAAATCATGCAAGTTAAATTTGACCCACTTCTAATTGTCCGATTGATTTGAAATTTGGCAGGTGTACATAATACCGGTGACAATACATTATGAAATTTGTTGGGAGAAATAACAGAAAGGCGGACAATTTATGTGATTATGGTCCTATTCTATTCAAAATTGGTGTCTAGGGGTTTTCGGTGTCGGATATTATGATTTTGTTGTCAAAATTCAAAAATAAATTAGATAGAAATTACTAAACTAGTTATTTAACATAAAAAATACTGAAAAATAAAAAATTAATGAACGAAAAAAACAAGCTTTCATCAAATAAAACCAAGTGAAGTGGATATAATAAGAAATAAAGAGCCCAAAGTCATAAACTTCACAAAAGATTCGATATAAATTGAAACAAAATTGGTGGACCACAGGCGAAAAAAAACTACTTTCTTAGTAAATACCACGCAGAACGTTGAATGATATTCACCTGAAAATTCATGCAAACTTCCATATAAATGGAAATTGTTCGCAGATGTTTCTTTCTGATAAGCTCGATTATGTTTAATTTATGTCGGGTCCGCCGGTATGCGGATTGTTAGGTGGACCCGACATAAATTAAACATACTCGAGCTTATCAGAAAAAAAGCATTTGCGATCAATTTCCATTTATATGGAAGTTTGTTTGGATTTTCAGGTGAATATCATTCAACGTTCTGCGTGGTATTTGCTAGGAAAGTAGTTGTTTTTCGCCTGTGGTCTACCAATTTTGTTTCAATTTATATCGAATTCTTTGTGAAGTTTATGACTTTGTGCACTTTATTTCTTATTTTATTAAATGTCAAATTAGAAATTATAAAAAAAAACATTTTTAAGGACAAGCTTTTATTTGTTGAAAATATGAACAGTATGTTCATAAAATCAGATGTGGAATCATCTGCGACTGAAAGATAAACTTTAGTCACTATCTTCCATCGTCAAGATAACCTCTTGTGGGGTATTCATGTTGAAAAGGGAAACATTCTCAATTGAGAATGTTTCCCTTTTCGACAAGCTATCATTATACAAATGCACTTAAAAGGAAAAAATTTTGTATTTCATCGTTTGATCTAGGTTATTCTGTGAGTAACAGATTCAAAAGCTTGCCGCGGATATAAAATAGGTAATTATGCGCGGCAAGATTTTGAATCTGTTACTCACAGAATAACCTAGATCAAACAATGAAAGGTAGTTATTCATTATACAAGGAAAAGAAGTATTAGATTTTAGCTCGAGGTTGTGTTGTCACAAAAAACCGAGAGCTAATCTAATATTTTTCCCGTGTATAATACACTATTTTTTTCTGTGACGGGAAAAACGATGATTTAATATTGAAAAGGTTTCTTTATTATTACAATATATTAAAGTCAGAAAATTATCGATGTGAAATGTGAATTTTTAAACTGGTAGGCTGTTGTACATATAGCGACAATTAGACCTGCGTTGCTAAGGAAACTCTTAAAGTAATCAAATATCTGTCAATTTAATTCTGTGATTTGATTTAAAAATTGCAAACTTAGTAGTTGTTTAGTAGTTATTTTGAATAATATAAAGTTGAAAATGTCTGATTTCGAGTTTTCTCTGACTACACCGGAGTTAGTAGATGTAGCGAAAGTAGCGTTACAAAAATTATTTCCAGCTAAATCGCGGAAAATTTGCGAAACTTTGAAAATAGGGCTCGGCGTGGGCGTTAGAGTACAGCACCCCTCGAGAGAGCAATAATGCACATACAAAAATTTTGTATACTACTAAATATGAATTTAGAAATTCAAAAAAATTATAGTATCATCTGAATACTTGAAAGAATGTAATTTCGTTAGGAAAAAATGTTTTCATTGCATTTTGATAATGTGAGGCTATTGTTGATTAAGTAGTTTTTTGGAACCGCCGATTCCATTAAAAACCGAATTGTTCACAGAATGACTCCATAAAATTGTTTGAAAATTGATTATCTTGTTAATTATAAATTTCTCAAGTTAACAAAATATGAGAAGTCGAATTAATATTGTTTTTTTATTGATAGTTCACATTATTATCAGTTTTATATAGGAAGGATTTTAATTAAAAAAATTTTTAAAAAAATTTTTTTTAAGAAATTTTTGTTTTTATTGTTTATAATAGTTTCTTAATTTTTTTCACTATTTAAATAATACATAAAGATTTTTATTAATAATTGGTTCTTTTCTACCTGATAAGAATATTTTTTTATGAATAATGTAATTGTTTATTTACTTCCCATCGAAGTTTGTTTAATTGTTAATTAAATTAACAATAACATTATTGATAAAAAAAATATTCGGTAGAGAATAACCAATTTATAATTTTAAAGAAAAAAAATTCTTAATATATTATTTAAATAATAAAAAAAAAAAATATAATAATATTTAATTTTTTTTTAAATTTTAAATTTTTTTTTTTAAATGCCTTTGGCAGACGAAACTGATAATAATGTGAAATATCAATAAAAAAAATTACAATATTCAGTCGATTTCTTATATTTTGTTAACTTCAGAAATTTATAATCAACAAAGTAATCAACTTAAACAGTTTAATAGCGTGATATTATTGAAAACACATGTAAAATGTGCTCCAGGAAGCAAAAAAAATATGGAGTCATTCTGTGAACAATTATTCGGTTTTTAATAAAATCGGCGGTTCCAAAAAAATTACTTAATTAACAATTAACATTATCAAAATTCAATGAAGATATTATTTTCCAACGAAATTACATTCTTTCAAGTGTTCAGCTGTTACTATTATTTTTTGAATTTTTAAATTCTTTTTTTTTAAATCTTGTGATGCAAACATATTTTCCTTGATAAAACAGTGTCTTCATATATTAAATAAATTGCCAGTTAGTGTGTCATCCGCTGAATGTTGAAGCGATTGAAAGCTTTGGCTGCGATCAACGATCAACAGGAGCGGTTGGTTGGATTAGCTCTACTTCATGTTCATAGAGAGGTGCAAATAGATATTTCAAATGTTTGCAAATAATAAATACAGGAGACTGGATTTCATTTTGTTTTTTATTTTTATTTTAACGAAAGAAATCTTTGTTTTTGTACCTATTCTAAGTATATATATATTTTTTTTTAATTTATTACATTTTGTATTTTTGTTTGAATTTGAATGAAAAAAAATACTTATATTTTTGTGCCTATAAATAGAAGTATATAACTTTTTTATGTCATAACCCCCTCTCCCCCAACCCAAGCAATATTCCTAGATACGCCACTGCCCTCAAACAATCAATGACAGTGCGTTATTAAGGCATGATGGTAATGTGGCAATGGTTGTACACTCGGAACAAACGTTAAGACCATAGACGCTATATTTAGCGCATGGATTAACACAATTAATGCAATATCTCTCCAATCATATTTAGATTTAGAAAACGTTTTACTTTCAAAAGAAACCATCGCTAATGACATAATCATTGGAAGGCAAGCTACCAAGTTGAATTGTAATCGATTTGGCAGTGCACTATTATTATGAGTTTAAGCTCATTGTTGGAAATGATCCGTGTCCAGAGGATATTAGTTGACCTGACTCTATAATAGGCTCTATATATAGGCCTTTTTCCATACAGGGTGGACATGGTGGAATGATCAAGATCTATCCAAATTTACCTATTGGGTATTCAACAGCAACGTTTTGACAACAGTTGAAGCACCAAATCGAGAATAATTTGGATTATAAATGGATTATGAATGAAAGTACCTTTCAAATCAGTTTATTTAATACTTATCGAAGCTTAAGGTGCAGGGGGAGATTTTCCTTCTTTGTGAAAGTTATAGAGAGAGTTGAACCTTTGAACAATTTGAAATCCCACCATCCCATTCCCCCAAGCAATTAGAAAAGCTAAAATGACAGTTCATTCAATAACTGCTCCAAAAAAAAGAAAAATGTATTCTTTTCAGAGAGCATGGAAAATATCATTACAAAATGCTCTCCAATAATTTTCATGTATCTATCCTCAACATCAAAGGGATATCAGAAAAAAACGACCAAATATTAAAATCACACAAAATAACAGTCATCCACAGAAGCGCGATTGATTTTCTTGAAATTAGAACCGGAATTTACCAAAAATAATATGATATAATAAACAAACAAAAAACGATGGCGCGGCTAGTCAGAAAGGTAGATTTCAGGATGTAATTATTATTATCTGGCACAAATACCTTGAACTTTTCAATCAAAAGTTAGTGAAAGATCCAAATCTCCCTAATATTTCTATATTATCTGTCTCAAATCAAAAGGAACCGGCCCACAGGGATATAGACAGTAGGTACTTACTTGGGTTTCAATCCTTATAAAAATAACATGTAATTTTTAACTTTGAAATCCAGAAATGTCAAAATACCATGATGTTGAAAAGGAAACATTCTCAATAGAAAATTGATTAGAAGGATTTTTCTGAAAATTAAAACATCCACGACAATAATGAAGTTATTTTTTGTAATATCTAACAGAAAACAACTACTTCCCGGGCTTAAGCCACGCTGGACATTGAATTACATTACAATTCAAAGGAGCATACAGAGTGAACAAAATTTAATAATCCTCATGAATGATAATGAAATCATTGATTTGATTTCTAAGGAACTGTAGATATATTTCCGCAGTAAGTTGTCTGTCGAAAATTATTGGCCCCAAAAGTTTTCCTCCGATAATACCCACCCACCGATTGAAACCAATCGGCTCTTGAAAATGTCCTTCTTCCATCAGATGTAAATTTGTTTGAGACCAGTACCATTTATTATTCCGATTGAACAGACCCAAGTTGGTGAATCGAGTTTCATCTGAATAAATAATTTTAAATGGAAAACGTACATCTTCTCTGTATTTAGTCAAAAACCAGTTGCAATAAGTTAATCTTCAGTTGTGGTCGTTATCGTGAAGATGTTGGTGTAGTTGGTACTTGAATGATCGATAATTATATTTGTGAAGAATTCTCCAAACGGATGAATAACTTATATCACACTCAGAAACAGAAACAATTTGGCTAATTTGGCACTTCAACATAGGCCAACACGTCTTCTTCTTTTTCTCCACTGACGATGAAGTTATTGGCATTTTCTTCTGGTTCATTCCGCATTTCCCTTTCCAGTTTTGGAAAATAATGCCGAGTGGTATGGCGACGATTGGGGAATCTCTGAGCATAAATTCGAGCTGCATCAGTTGCATTCTTTTTTGCTTCTCCATAAATTAGCAACATGTCAATTTTCTCGTTTCTACCCTCAAATTTCGTTTTTCTATCTTCAATAATAAAAAAGTTATAGGGGTGAGTCACCTTAGAGAATCACCCGGTATAAACGTCGGACTGTGAAAAATGAATAAATATTTTTTCAGTTTATATCAGCATACAAAAATATAAAACGCATTTTCTGATATGTGCAAGCACACTAGAGAGGCCATGACCAGCCATGATTTCAGAATACTCATGTTCCCGTAACATTCAATAAAAACAGCGATGTTATTGGGGAATGTAGATATCATTCAGAAATATTGATCCTGAGTAGTCAGAACTTTAAGTAAAATATTGAATTTTACGTGAGATCAAACCACAACATCCATGAATTCAACACTCCAACATATCGAGTTTTTTCTCAAAATACTTGCTCCGAACAATAATTCATAACATTTTTACAATTAGAGCTTCTATAGCATTATTTCCTTGCAAAAACCTATGAAAATATTCTACCACAAACTGTTAAATTATCAACAGTCGTGAGGCAATTCCTGTAAAATAGTCACCATAAACCCTATACCATAAAATACGACTGCGATGACATTTCTATTGCCTCTTGTTGTGAAAAGCCCTGTATGTATTCTATATTCGTCGAGTTGACCGAACAATTTCAGTAAATCGAATAAATCTTGTATTTTCTTTTTATTCGTCTTGCGTCCCATATTGGCTGGGGAATATAGAAGGAAAGCTATTTACCGCGGCAAAACTTGGCAGCCTGGGGCGAGAGCGTCGAATATAAAACACCAATTGGTTGCCTGTTGGGTACCATTCAAAAACTGAAATTTAATTTAGAAGTTTCACATTGCCTCACATGGCGGAAGGTGATGACAGCCTCAAATTGAATATATGAACTCCACACAAAGTAAAATAAAGACGTGGAGTAATAAACCCTGATTTAGTATGCAAAATCCAAAGATTATGGGTTTTTTCCTAGCAGTTCGTACTTATACCTACTTGGATTTAATACGATAAGCGGACGATACGCGTTTTATTACTCTATGCCTTTATTTTACGGACTATTGATATAAAGTGACTACGACCAATAATCCTAAAATTGCATTAGATCATACCACTTTCCACTATGGAGTGAATATTATTGAACACTGTTATGATGTTCTTGTGAAATTATTGTTGATCTGTAACACCTGAAACTTCAGCAAACTACCAAATACTTACCTCGTATTGAACTCTAAATCACTTATTTTTTAATCTTAATTCAATATTATTGATCACAGTTCTGATACATAATCTATATAAACTCTCTGCATATTTTCTGGAAGATCATTAAGAAGTACAAAATACAAGCATCTGTGCTTAGTTTATCTTACCCGTATCCAGAAATGAAGATAAATATAATTAATCGATGAAAGAAAATTGTATTTCGTGCATAAAATAATTTAATGAAATCGTAGCAAAGCGCTTTCGACCCTTAGGTCATCATCAGTGCGTACCTGAAAGTAAGTAATATTGATAGAGAACAAGTTACTGAAAAATTTTTCTGAGAAAAAAAATTGAAATATTTTCAATGTGAGGTTACTTACTCGTCAGGTGTACAAGAAGTCAAAAAGACCATAAAATATCTCATGATCAATGAGTGTTGCATAAGTTTACGTGATAAACATGTTAAAAAAACATATCCTGGGCCAGGATGAAAATTGAGATTACATTTCGATATCTTTTATAAGCCATTGTTTAGGTGTGACAAGATTGACAAGTGAACGATGAAGTAGATTGACATGGAACACAGAACCATGGAGATATCAGAATCATGAAAGGAATATCCCTGTCATACGAAAAACACATTAGAAGATGATCAATCCAATGAGGACTGTCATCTGTCAAATATATATGTTCCAGTATTCCAAGGAAGACCAGACAAGACCCCTAAATTCTCACATTTAAGTCAACGTAATTGAATATAAGTTTAAGGAAGAAGTCTAATTAGACCTGTCCTGATCAAAACAAACAATTGAATAATTCTGGTAGTGTCCATGGACAATGAATTTAAATTTTCCTTTATAAAAATAAAAATCCTTGTCCACCATGGCTCAGTTGAACTCCCATAGCTGGAGTAAAATAGAGTCTAAAAAGTGATAATCCAGAACATGACTTGTGTTCTCAGTATGGAGAAAACTGAAAACGAGGCTGGCAAATTGCAAAGAAATACAAGTAAAATCATCATAGAGAATGGAAATTGAAAATTATTAGCATGATTACCAAGAAAATTAAAATGTGAATTAGAGTAAAAAGGCTGAGAAAGTTCAATATTATTTTAATTTAGACGTCTATGAAGTGGAATATAGGATCTATTTAAATTGACTTGCGTGTTGAGTATTTCCTTACTAATGTGTAAGTCTTCAAAAAAATCTAATCTATTATAATGTTTGGAACTGACCTCATATAAGATTTGTGAATTTCTATTTGGACTAAAATTATGATTGTTGAATCTTAAGTGATGACCGATGGCAGAAACTTTATTACTGTTTAAATGATCCATAATACGAACTTTCAGAGGTCTACAAGTTCTACCAATGTAGGCTGCATCGCAGTCTTCACAATTTAACTTATATATGCCACTTTTGGAGAGTTTATCAATTTTGTCTTTTGTATTGACCAAAAATCTACTCAAGCTATTGTTGGTTTTGAAAGAAATTTTTATATTGTCAAAGTTACTTTAAATGCAATTAGCTACTTTGTTAGGAATGTTGTCGTTTAAAAAAGGAATTGAAACAAACTTGTCGATTGAATTTAATTTTTGTTTTTAATTTTTTGAATCAAAGTGTTGATAATGCTAGGATTATAATCATTGGTGGAAGCTATTTGTTTCAAAATATTCAATTCTTTTTTATAATCAACAGTAGAAAGAGGTACATTCAAGAGTCTATGGATGTACCAATTGAAGGCAGCCATTTTGTGCTGATGGGAATGATTCGAAAAACTAGGTATCACATGATCAGTTTGTGTGGGTTTTCTGTAGATATTGAAATCTACGGAGTGAATATTTTTATGTATTGTAAGATCTAAATTTTTTTATTTATTTTTTGATTCCATTTCTAAGGTGAATTTTATGTTAGGGTGTATTTGATTAATTTTAGTTTATAAATTTTGTGCAGTCTCAATGTTACCATTCAGAAACACTAAATAGTCATCAACATATCTGTACCAGTGTAGAATTTCAGGATTAATATCCGTGACAATGAATTTATTTTCTAAATTGTTCATAAAAATATCTGCTAAAAAAGGGTGTTGTAATGTACCTGAATATGTAGTATAATGTAATATTGCGAATTTCGATTTCAATAAATAAACATTAAAAAAAAACTACTAGCAGATAAAAACTAATTCAGAATAAACATGATGCAAAATTGGAAATATTGGAAAAAATTATTAAAAGAATGTCTTCAAGACTTTCTACATGTTTGACAAATAATTTCACTTAATTTCAACTTCATATATTATCTGATAGCCCTGGAGGGTTGGTAGTTATTCATTAGATGATTTTTTACCCCAAGTACCCACACCAGCAAAAAGAAAAAATACATCTGCACTAATATGGATTATTTTCAATTAACTTTATGACACATTTGCTGAAATATCTGCTCCCATTGAAACCTTATTCAGTGTACTTGTATCGTATTGTACACAAATAATATCAAAAAGAGAAAAATCAACCTACCGAAGTACCCGTAGCGAAGCCTTATTTGATAAATTCGATTGGCTGGCCATCAATTTGGATAGCAATGCGTGCCTCGGTCCACTCTATGAACCCAGGCAATATCTTATGTAAAAGAAGGGAACACCACCTAACCTAATTTGGCTAACATTGCTATAGAGGATTCGACTTCCGGTCATCATGGGAGACAGACGTGTTCAGAAAGTCAAGTTATCGTACAGCAGTTTAACGTGCATCGTTGATTAATTGTTGTGAACATTTCGGGCATTCGTGGTATCACTTAGAATGAGACATTCCGTTTGCTCACCGAAAGAGGATCGAAGTTGTGGCTATAATCCCCGATACTGGCATATTGTCCGTAGTACACAGGCCATAAAAAATAGGCAACTAAGCATATGTTGAACAATCAGGGTCCCATATTGCTTCATACCTGCCAACAACAACGATGTCTTTTTTTCACCCAATTCTCCATTTTTATGGAATGAATGCGATGTTTTCATGTACCTTTCCCTCAATTTACTAAATATTTAAACTCAAACATAGCTATGAATATACCTAAAAACTTACTTTTTCTATAACCCTTTACGAAAAGACGTCATTTTGTAATAGAATACCTTCAGCGAAAACGTGATTTCCGTCGCAAGTGAGAGAAATTCTCATAACGTTAACTTTCGTTTCCAGTGACGAAAGTTAAATTTATATTTTCCATAATTTCCCGCCCTCGTATATAATGTTTTGATGACTTCAAATTATTAATAAACAAAGACAGGAATTATTTCTATAATTAGAATGTTTTTTTTTACTTTTGTTTAATTAAAAAGCAAAATAGAATGGTAAAAATACCGTGAGATTTAAAAACAATGTATATCTAGTTGCCTGGTTTCATTAGTTTGACGTTCCTCGTTAATTGTTTGGACTTGTCAGTTTGCACTGAAAGCATTGTTAGTTTTTAAGTTATCATGATTTCTGAATCGGAAAGTGATTTAGATTTTCCAAATACACCACCAGAAATAGCAAATCAAGCTGAGGAAACCTCTTTGGATTTATTACCAGTTAAATCTAAAAAGAGTTATGAAGAAACATATGCAAAATTCAGGGATTGGAGAGTTGATAATCACGTAAATTCATTTTCAGAAACTGTGTGCTTGCGTATTTTGGATTGTCATCGACGCTATGGTCTATGTATTCGAAGTTGAGAAATACTTTATCGATTAAAAATAATATCGATATCAGTAAATATCCCAAGTAACGTTCTTTTTTTAAACGAAAATCTGATGGTTTGAAAAGTCATAAGTCTAACATTTTTTCTTCCGATGAGATACACACTTTCT
Organism: Gonioctena quinquepunctata; assembly: GCA_018342105.1. NCBI lineage: Eukaryota > Metazoa > Arthropoda > Insecta > Coleoptera > Chrysomelidae > Gonioctena > Gonioctena quinquepunctata. Next base: position 22,175 of record JAFIRS010004885.1, read on the forward strand.
TAAAGAATGCACCCGACTCCAAATACTTAATGACAGAGGTAAGTTAATTACTTTATTATTGCGACAAATTCTTAATGATATTAATATTAACGTTTGTTTTTAGAATTTCGGGGGCTTGTCGTTGCCATGAATGAAAAGGTTTGACACTAAATGATGTAAAAGAGAGTATACTCTTAGTTACAATACTTAATACAAAAGTACCGCGTTCCTTCCACATTTCTGGGTTCTTCTACGAGATTTCCAAAATATATATATGAACCTCCTTCCACTAGATATGGACAGAATGAATTCAAGATTATTAATTAACTACCAGAACGAAAAGTGTACTAGACAGGTTATGGGAATATTCAGTAAATTTCCTATGCAAATAGCTCAATATTTAAACATGCCTGATCCCCAAAAATATATGTTGATCAATCAGTTAGCAGCAAAAATCAAATACAAACCAAAATTTTACAGTCCCTACAAAATACAACGCTATCCGATTACGGCGCATCTTCATCTGGAGTGACCTCAGTTAAATCTTGATTGTATTCTGTGACACTCTTTTTGCTATTTACACGTTTTAATAGCTCTCGGTTTTTTTGCCAAATTTCGTGGGGTAATCTTCCCGGAATAATTATAAAGTGGTATCAAATTCAGCAGAAGATAGTGATAAATTCGAAATTGTGCATATCCACCAATTACAAAAGCTCCTGCAAGCAGTAATTGCATTCAAGTTCAAATAACTAGTTCTTCTACAGTGAAAAAAAAACAACAACATCTAGTGATAAAAATAAGTTCACAAAAAAAAGAGTCTATCTTCACCTATTTAGCTTGAACTACCTGCTGATAAATTAAAATAAATGAAATAGTCCAGGAGCTGACGGTAAATAGAAGTATTTGACATTGATTTTTCATCATGGTTAACTTTGGATGTTGTAAGACACGACCGTTTCCGCCGAATTATTATATTTGCAAAAACTGCCTCAAGATATTTCACAGAAGCTGTGTACAGCAGAATAAAAATAAATACAATTTCCTGAAAGACTTCCAAATTACTTGCTGCAGTAATGATTTGGATATTATTGCTAATGACGAAAAATCTCTACTGGAACTAACCATAAATGATCTGACACAGAACAGCGAAATGCAAAATAGTTACATTGAAAAACTTAAACAGGAACAAAAAATATTAATTGAAGAAGTCACACAGAGAGAGGAAGATCAAAATGAACAAATAAGATACTACCAGGAACGTATCAAGGTACAGAAATCAGAAATAGCAGATATGCGCAACACAATTGATGAAAGGGATAAAAAAAGCAGACAAACAATATCAACTCAAACTTCAATTACAACCAATAATAAGGTAGCTCAAACTGAAAATGATATCAAGAAAACAATCAACTGCGCAATACAAACTGCTGCAACAGTTAACTATGAAAAAAGAGCAATCGATTTGGAAATGGACATAATTGAGCTGAATAACTTAATGAAAAATATGTTGACATCAATTGAAAAAAACCAAAAAAAAAAAAATCGAATGTCACAAAAAAGGAGGGTAAAGATAAAATAATTTCATATAGATCCGAGGTGAAAAAAATTTTTTTAATTGTAAGTAATTATCGAGGCAGAAACCTCAGCATATATCTACGGAAGCTATTAGGAGACAACTATATAATAGAATCTATAGTGAAACCGAATGCAGATGACAATGAACTAATATATACAGTTCAGCATAATGCAGATCGCCTAAATGTTAATGACATGGTCGTACTCTGGCCCAATAAGAGTACGAGCGATCTGGTGGAAAAGATATTAATTCCTTTGGGAAATACTCGCTGCACCATCATCACAGTGCCATATCGCAGGAACTCGTGCTCCAGAATCAATGATATGATATATAAAAATAATATTGAGTTATTCAAGACAGCCTATCAAGCTAACTTAGGAGACTGTTTGCTAGAATGTAACAATTTTCTGAGGAAGAGTAATTACATCAGTGAAACAACTTTAAACGAAACAGGAAAATGGTTTCTGTGCAAGGCGATTCAAGCAGTCATCGAAAATCTCTACACCAAGTCAAAAGTCAAAATCCAAAAGTGAAAAAGCCAGTACTATTAACCAGAGTCATTTTAAATCTTTGAATCATAGACTGTATCCAGATGATTCCTTGGCAGCTGAAATAAATGAGGGAACCGCTGGGACTACAACATCTTCAGTTCCATCAGAAGCAGAAGAAACATCGAAGACCAAACTGAAGAAGATGGCATTCAGTATTCCCAAGGAATCCTTCTCTGGCGTCTCACCTTCGGACAGCTCTTTTTTAGGGGAAAAAATCGGTCAGTGATAATAACATAATCACATTTTTATCATTTAACATCCAATCCATTCGTAACAAAATCAACGAATTATTAATCTTCTTAGAATCTCTTGGGTTTCCAAAAATTATTTCAGTCTCTGAACATTGGCTAAATCCGAATGAACCTATTAATATACCGGGTTATAATATTGCATCGAAATACTGTAGGAACACACTCTCACATGGTGGAACGGCTATATTCATTCACGATTCCATGTCACATCTTGATCTCATTGGTACTGATAAATTTTCTGAAATTCTTGATGAAAAACAATTCGAAATGTCTGCAATTTTCTCAAAAAACCTCAATCTATTCGTATTATGTCTTTATAGAGCGCCCACTTCCGATACAATCATATTTTTAGACAAGCTTGAACAAATTTTGACACTGATCCCAGGAAACTATAATATTGTATTGACTGGTGACCTCAATATATACTTTGAAGATAGACTCTCTATCAACACTCAAAGGCTCACTAATCTCCTAGATTCTTTCAATCTGGTCATGCATGTTGACACTCCTACAAGAGTATCACAATTTTCGTCAACCACAATTGATTATTTCTGTACAAATCTCAATCAGGATTGCATCACCTGCTCAGTAATACCATATAATCTCTCAGATCATGATGCCATATACAGCAAAGCTAATTTCAGTCTAGACATAACTAACAAACAACACCGCTATGGCCGTCTTTACAGTTCCAAAAATTATAGTAGGTTCCATCGATTTTGTGTCAACACTGACTGGGAGATATTGTTGGACTCAGAAAAACCCTTTGAATCATTTTACAATGGCCTAGTCATTAACTTCGAAAGGGCATTTCCAAAACAAAAAATCAATAAAAAAAAACTAAAACCCTGGATCACAAATGGCATAAAAATCTCCTACAAAAACATGAGGTCCCTTAACTATATAAGAAAATTAGTAAGTAATTCCAACTTTGACAATCACTACAACCTAACATAATCAATAATTATTATTGTACAGTAGCAGAAAAGCTAACTAGTAAAATATCTCCTATGCAAAATCCCTTAAACTATATCAGAGACATCCAAGTTGATAACAATCTCATACTCTATGACACCAACTTATATGAACTGAAAGAAGTTATTTCCACTATAAAAAATAAAAATGCCGCTGGTTTAGATGATATCTCTATAAACATTTTTGTTAACCTCCCTGATAGTGTACTCAGTATTCTTGCCCAACTCATAAATAGTTCCTTTGCACAAGGCTATTTCCCTTCATTCCTGAAAACCTCGGTTGTTATCCCTCTCCATAAAGAGGATAGAGAAGATCCAGCCAATTTTAGGCCTATTTCATTAATACCCACCTTAGCGAAGATTATCGAAAAACGGGTGAAAAAAAGAGTTATGGAATTTTTGATACATAACAGAATACTGAGTGCACATCAGTACGGTTTTCAGAAATCGAAGAATACAACTGACGCAATACATTCAGTTATGTCAATGATTTACAGAGATATCAATGATAAAGAAGCTGTCGCAGCAGTGCTGTGTGACCTATCGAAAGCAGTCGATTGTGTCAACCACGAGGTATTGCTGTGCAAACTTCAATTGTATGGATTCAGAGGAAACACTTTTAAATGGTTCGACTCGTATCTTTCTGATAGAAAGCAGTATGTGAGACTAACAACATCTTCAAATACTGCAGAAATTAAAAGTGGAGTACCACAAGGCTCGGTGCTGGATCCTGTTTTGTTCTTTCTATATATAAATTATCTGACCATGTTACCAATTTCCGGAAGGTTCACGTTATTTGCTGACGACACCACCATACTATGGCACCATAAAGATAAAAGTAAATTGAACGAAATGATATCTTCCGACATGGTTACAATCCAGAATTGGTTCGACTCTAATTTACTCACTCTGAATTCAAAAAAAACAAGTGTTATTACATTCAAATGTTGTATATCAAATGTGCATTTAGGAAGCCAACTCGTGGCAAACAAGAACTCAGAAAAAAATTTGGGATTACTTTTGGACAGTAATCTGAAATTTGAAGAGCATATAACTCATTTAAATAAAAAACTGGCTTCTGGTTGTTATGTTATGAGGACAGTATCAAACGAATTAGGATCTACTGCTGCCAAATCTGTTTATTATGCACTTATAGACTCCCATTTACACTATGGCATATCTTTCTGGGGGGTATGTAACAATCAACTCTTCCAGTCAGTGTTTGTGCTTCAAAAACGGGCAATTAGATACCTTTGCAAAGCCAAATGGAGAGATTCTTGTAAACCTCTTTTTAAAGATAAAAAAATCCTAACTCTTGTCTCAATTTTCATATTGGACACAGTGTCTGTAATTCATAAGAATAGATTGGAATATTAAATCAACAACATCCCCTATAATACTCGCCAGAACGAAAATAGCCTAAAGCTCCCCATACCCACTTCCAACCTAGTAAAAGATTCTCTGATATATAATGGAGTGAAAATGTATAATAAAATACCAAGTGATATCAAAGAGAGAAATCTCCAGGTTTTTAGATACAAACTAAAAACTTTACTTAGTGATAAGGCCTACTACAGCTTGATTGAATTCTATGATGATACACTTAGTTAATGTTTACATTTGTTTATATTGTTAATTTGGTTCAAACTTTTTAATGTTTTTGTGAAAGTATTTAATTAAGTCTCACCATTTGTTTTTATATTTGTTTTTATCCTGTGACGTGGTTATCAATTTTTGACAGTGACTTATGTTCATTCGCATACTGTGAATTTTTATTTATGTGTTTGTCAACAAGATTTTTTCTTATGTACAATAAACATATATTCTCTCTCTCTCTCTCTCTCTCTCTCAATACTCCTATAATTTTGAATAATTGCTCGAATGTACCAATTGAGCAATATTCAAATCATAAGTAATGTTTGAAGAAATTCTGTTATTTTTAATTCAAAATAAAATATTTTTTAATCGTTCTTTTTTAGCATATTATTATGATATAAACAGAATTGTAGAAAAAGTATAGTGTTTCACTCGTCGAGAGTTTGAGGATAAAGTTGACGAGCTTCAAAAAATGTTACTTTCGTCACTCGTAAAACAATATACTATTCCATAATAACCAAATATTTTATATGAATTTCATAATGTCAATGATGAAGTGCTAACCTATTTAACAATGAGAAATTAAACTTTCGAGCGCATTTGCATCTTCTAGAAAAATAAGTGCCCGATCCGTAGTATAAACCAAAGGACCAATTTATCAAAGTATAAAACTAACAAGACGTCTGTAACGAGACAATCGGATTACTCTGTTGATCTCGTGTTGGATTGACGCTTTCTGCTCAGACTTGTTTCCAAGCTCGCTAATACGATTGCAGATATCCAATTATCACACAACACTAGAACCAATTTTGGTCGCCCAATTAAGCGGATTTTGGAGCGAATATTTGGAAAATAAAGTATCGAACAGTTCCACGTTTGTAATACTTGGTTGGCTATTATGCATATATTTCATCATAAAGTAAAAACTCAACAGGTATGGCTAGCGCCTATTGGTTCAAGCAAAGACCACTTTTGTCCGTTTTTATACACGCTTTGTTAGCTTTGCCTGTATTTATGTTCACGACGAATTCCTTATTCGCGAAAGAAATCGAGCAAAAAGATCCTGCCAAAGGAGTATGTTCTCTGCAGACAGAATCCGAGCTAATGAATTGAATAGGGAGATTAGAAATAATACAACTGAATTCAGGAATGAGAGATTTGGCAACATCCTTCAAGATTTGGAAAACTCTGGTCAACTTCGGAAACATTAAAAATGAAAAAGTTTGATTTTTCCCCTATTCATGGTGAGGCCGGTATGTGCTACGACTCTGAGTTCAAAGCTCAAGCTTTTGCAGATTCGATGGAAAGGCAATTTAGATTGAACGAGCATCCAGACGATGATCTGGATCGATAATTTCTACTGGAAGATCAGGTTCGTCGCACTCTTAGAGAACCCAATCATGATGTCATCCGTCCAGCTTCGATGGATGAACTTAAGGCGCATATTGAAGGATTAAATTCTATAAAAGCACCTGGTTATGTCGATATTGCTAATCGTATGATTAGGAATTTTCCGGATAACCAGGTGGTTATGATTTAAAAAAAGGGACAAAACCCGACTTTACCGCAAAATTATCGACCGATCAGTCTTCTTTGCAGCTAAGTTGGCTGAGAAGATCGTTCTGGAAACGCTTGACGAAGAAGTGGAGGAAAGAAATGTTCTACCAAATGAGCAGTTTGGCTTCCGACGCGCTCACTCCAGCGAGCTTCAGGTTCTGAGGCTGGTGGAAGACACCATCAAATCGCTGAATACTAACAACAGTACTCACGTCATTCTGCTCGATCTCAGTTAAGATGTCTAAAAACCCTGGTGCTTGCACTTATACCTGTAGAAGTTTGGGATCGACTTGGCGACACTTGGCCTACTTGATAATAGAGATTACTAGCGTGTCAGATGGCGCCAATTTCGTTTTAGTTTCAATTCAGTAACAAGGTATATTTATTTCCCCAGCTTCCTTTTGAGACGAACTGTTCGCGGGTTCTAATTCTAGCTTTGCTATTGGTTGAAAAGAGACATCTGTCAAACTTCACCAATAGCAAAGCTAGAATTAGAAGCCCCCAAACATTTCACAAAGAAAGCACTGTCGTGTTGTTTTTCGTATTTTGTACCATTTGAATTTGAGGTTAACTGCATTTTGACACACGGAGAATTGGAAATGAAATTGTCATTAAATTGCAGAAAATATAAAAAATTCAATGACAATATAATGAACTATGAAAATATCATTATTAGTCAATTCGTCAAGATTTGTACTTGCTTTTGGTACTGAATACAGGTGAATATTCGAATCTGCGGCTTTATACTGTCCACACAAAATACAAATGTGGCCCATTCTACAAAAAGTATCCCTACACTCTACACCACCTGAAAATAAACAATTTCTCACGCACTAATGAACTGATGAACGAGTGATTTTTTAAAGAACAATTTCAGGCATAAGCTAAGCAAGAGTTCAAATCAAAGAGATGGAAAACGCATAGATACCGACGAAACACTGAACATTATTACATATAAGACGCTGCAGATGTCAGGAATTAAGTTCTGCGAGAATATAAACAAACATTTTTGGACGGCGCCATCTACCACAGACTACCCCTCGAAAATCTAAACATTATCGAATCAGTTCATTCACCAGGGTTTTTAGACATCTTAATATCAGTACAGCGTTTGACAGAGTTTGGCATGAGGGCCTTGCCCTTGAGCCTGGTGAAGTGGATCAAGTCGTTTCTCATTGGTAGGACATTTCAGATCAAGGTCGAAAATTAAGGCTGGAGTTTCTCAGGGGGCAATACTGTCTCCCTTATTATACGCTCTCCACACGTCTGATATTCCCAGAAGTGAACATGTGAAGATCTCCTTATTCGCTGATGATACGGCTCTGCTTTTCTCTTCAGCCAATCATTCGATGGGGTTTATTTGCTGAATGCATTGAACGACCTCCAGCAGTGGTACCTGGAGTGTAAAATAAATCCTGACAAAACGCAGGTGATTTCGATGGGTCGGAAAAGAAACAACCTGGAGAGGGGAGTGTCTATCTCTGGAAGGGAGATAGAATGGCCAGAGTACCTGGGAGTTACGGTGAATCGCTGGCTCACCTGGAGACCACACGTCAAAATTGTCAAGAACAAAATTGCTAAGAAAATCTGCTCGTTGTATCCCCCGATAAACAGGAAAAGCAAACTTTCTCTCAAGAACAAAGTCATGATTTATAAAATGATATTCAGGCCTGTCATTCTGTATGTCTCAGCCGCCTGGGGGCCAAACCTGCAGAACGAGCATTCGTGTCCTTGAACGGGCCCCAATGAAGGTTCTGCGGATGATAATGAACGCTCCGTGGTACGTGCGTGCCTTCCATCAGAAGTATCATTAGGATCGCAATCAGAAAGTATTTGATTGCGCAATAACCCACGAGAACCCCTCCCCATTAGGGAAGCCACTGATTACAACATAGACGACCCCTCACGCTTTGAACGTCCCAGACGCTCTCTGGAGTGATGGGCTACTTCATACTGGGTAGTGAAAGCTGCATCCTCTATGGAAAACGTTATTTTTCAAAATTTAGATATCAAAATTCCTTTCTCGGTCATTTTTGAGAAACACCATCATGGCAAGTGCTAGAGACTGGTCTCTAGTCCTTGTTCAGTCAAAATTCCAAATTAGCGAATGGATGTTGCCCACTTATTCGATTTCAAAGAATAAGAGCCTTCAGGATACACTCGGCTTTAGCAATAGTGATAGAAGACACCTGTATTTATGTATGAATGTATGTGTAGGAATCATTGAAATTGATTTTCTCCCACTTCCAGACGTCCGAATTAATTGAAATATTTTGCACACGTAATAAGAACCGATGACAATACAATAATTTCATAGCCATGGCCTGGTATTCTCACCAAGATCGTTAGGAAAAAATTATCTACATTACAAATATGATGAACGCGCTGATTGATCTTTTCACATTCACCAAAATTAAGTGAAACTTCCATCCCATTGGATGAATTAATCGAAGATTTTTCTCCCGTAGTCTTTCTTATTCTATGGTAGCAATTTGGGCTAAAAGTTAGAAATGAAATAATAGTTTGAAAAAATTAAAAAGACACGTTTATATATCTAGCAATAAAGACTTGACCAAAAAATTCAAAATCATGGAAAAAAGGTAGGGTGCTCTTTACTTACTCTTCATAATGATATTAAGATGACTGATATCGAACACCTCGCGCTTTTTTACATACCAGGACATTTTTGGTCAATGACTTTTTTCTTATTATTTTTAACTTTGAGTGTGTTTTTTCAGTTTCTTTATCACATAATCTGTTCTTTTATAGAGAATGAGCCATGAAGCTATATTTAGCACAGTTAATTCAGATCATCAGGCACCAATAAAATAGTGGAATATATAGCAAAAAAATATAGTAGGTGTTATCAACTTAGTATTAACACTGATTGTTATCATTTGTTTCCACTAGAAGATGCCTTCAAATAATTTCTTGAAACACTGGTAAAAAAACTTTGGAAAAAGCATTTCCTAAACGAAAAATTAACAAAGAAAATTATAGTTTAAAAATTTAAAAACACGCTTTTATAGCATTGTGAACTGAAAAGTAAGAAATAATTCATAAATATAAAGATTTTGTGCAACAGCGATATGTCCCAACAATCGATATAATTTAATATATTCGAATAAACCTAGAAGGAGAATGTAAGTGGTTGACGAAAAAAATAACTTTAATGTAAAAAAATGTGGAGGTGCTTTCTAAATTTTTAAAATAATTCGATCTTATCGATTAGCTTGCGAAAAAAAATCAGTACAACTGATATCAATCATATTCCTTTTTTTCACAATAGAGTTATTATTTTTTTGGCAATTTTGTCAAACTTCATTCTAATTTTGGGTTTATTCGAAGAAATTAAGTTATATCGAGTTGGGGGACTTCCTGTCGTTGTTGAAAAAAATCTTATTTAAAAATACAAAAAAGGAGCATCAAATTAAGTGAACCCAATAAAAAAGGCGTTTTAAAAGTGTCCTAGCGATATCTATGATGTTACAATTGAATTATTTTCTGGCTGTAACGGTAATATATTTTTTATCTTTATAAAGTACAATATTTGCTGTCAATTGTATAACCCGTAAAATTTTAATTTTCCTTTATCCTAATGATTCTGGTGAGAATATTGAGTCAAAGTTCTGAAATTGTTGTATTGTCATCGAATTTGAATAAATGCAAAATTTCAAATTAATCGGACGCCTGGAAGAGGGTGAAAATTCATTTCAAAAATTGTATTCAAAGTTTTGTTATAAATGGTGTTTAGATGATCCTGCACCAATTGTTTTAACCACAGTTAAGTATGAAACACGATATGTCAGGAACAATTTCATCATAAAAAAAAATAACCTCAAAATCGTGCCTCAACCATTGAGTTTTGCCATTAACTTCCAGATCATCATAACAATGACCCCCACACGAAATTAAGTGGATAATTTCCATAAAACACGTGTTTAGTTGGTAGAAAATCCTGTTCAGCTTTATATTTTCCGAAATTTCAACTTCGGCTCGATTGTTCAATGATCGGAGACCCCTGCCGACAATCGCATATTGTCGACGACGCAAGGTGATAGGTAAATAGGATCTTGATGATCAATTGATAGCGAATGAGTTCCCTTCCACCTTATAACTTTCCACAACACACTAACATTAAATTCTAGAAAGTGATATCTCGACCGCAGATGCGAATGTACGTCCTCGGTAGCTCAATTGGAAGAGCACCTGACTATTAATCATGTGGACGCGGGTTCGATCCCGGCCCGAGGATATATTTTTCTAGAATTCAAAAATATTGTCTGCACGCCGCAAACTCTATTTCACTTTATATTTTCCCTTAAAAAAGTGGAAGAAAATGCATGTGCATGGGAAAGTAGATTTCTTTTTTGCCGTCTGCATTGACTAATTTTTTCGATGAGTACGTGTGTATGTGCATCAAATAAATTGTTTTAACTATGAACAGTTTTTGTTAATATACCAGGATCGTAATGGGATATTTATTTTTCGGTGAGTTTTGCAACTTTTTTATTTTTCGACTTTCATATAGGTGATTTCTGGTGAAATGATCCATTTCAACAAGTTCTACATTCTGTTGAAAAAGATACGAGCAGACTCTGTATAAATAGAATGAATCGTGGTAGAGTGTTCCGAATGGTTAGTCGAATTTCTTCTAAGGCCAAGAAACTCCAGTTTTATGCTACGGATATTCTACTGAGTGTAAAATGTTGGTAATCTCTATTTTCAATATCTGTAAAGTTCCAATGAAAGACATCTGAAAATACACACATCAATAAAAGCAGTTTTTCACATCTTAATAGTATATTACATCACTAGTGCGGAAAGTGACATTTTTCACACGAGTGGGAAATATTGTGGCACGTAAACCGGTGCGGCAATCACATGAGTGTGAAAAATCACTTTCGCGCGAGTAATGTACGCTATTTTTCTTATGACCACCTATTTTATCAAACAATATGTAAACATTAAATCGTGTATATTGAGTTGCCTGACTAATCTTACGTTTTATATGTGACAGTCTATGTTTGAATATTGTTTCTATAAAAATTGCACATGAATTTAGAATTACTTTTATAGTGAAATAAAGAAATAACGATAATTAACGTTTATTTGAAAAAATTACAATAAGTAAGTACTTATTAGATACAACTGGGGAACAAATTGAATTATTTGGAACCTTAAAAATAAAAAGTAAATTGGTTATTGTTACAATTTGTAAACTGTAACGGTGTTTGCGAAAGATTCGTTTCAATATTTTTGTTTAAAAAAAAATGAAAATACAAGGAATATCATAATTCTATCAATGTAAATCGACTTACGAGATATACATATCTCTGATAACGTTAATTCAAATCTGAATTAGCTTAAATGGAAGAGTATACGGTAGATGACCGCAAGGTTGTGGGTTCGATTCTCGGCGTCAACATTTTTTTTTTCTTCTTTTCTTTATTTTCTACAAATAATTAGTTTTTAGTCCAGTTTTTATGTAAATAATATCAATAAGGAAGAGCAATTAATAATTACATCTGTAAATCTTACAGGATTCACGGGTTTGACGGCTTATTGACAGCCGTGCGGAAAGTTACTTTCCGCACGCGTGAGAATAAAGGTCACTTTGCATGGGAGTAGAGAGTGCGATATGTGTTACTTATGTGGTCGTAGGAAAAGAGTTTTTTTTGCAAGTGTTCAATTATATTTCTTTTTTTTATGAAATGGAGAAGTAGGAAGGTGGAAATTTCTTCAAAAAACTTGTTTACAATCAAACTTTAGTTTGTTCTAGAGTGATTTCGAATAAATTAGTCATGAAGATTATCAATCAAATTATTACAATGTAAAATATAATTCTAAAAACAATTTTTTTGCCTCTATGAATTCCAGAGTAATATTCTCAGGGCTGGTTATATGAACTGAGAATATGTAAATAAGGGATTTGTGGAGGTTCTGGTTCAAATCGGCTGATTTCGTGATGGTATAGCGTGTATACTGTACGCTTAACCAACAAAGATCGTTATAATATTAAATTAAATAATACACGACCATATGGCCACGTGACAATACAACCTACGAAATGTGGAAATTATATTTGCGGCGTACAAAAACTGTGTTATAGGAATTACCGGAAAAACATATTTTTCGGTGGAATAGATATAGTATTTTGGCCAAGGAATTGTGGAAACAAATTCAAACCAATTTGAGCTCTAGCATTCCTTCTAATTTTCCTTGCACATTTTGCGCCATTTTAATGTTGCTATTTTCTGATCGGACGGGGAGAACAAAATTGAATAGAACCCAGAATACAGGGTGTTTCCTAACTACGGTACGAAACTTCAAGGGGTGTTCGTTAGGTCATTTGACAAAAAAAAGTTCCTATGAACATATGTCCTGAGCTTCGTTTCTGAGATACAGGGCGTTGAAATATAAAAAAAAGGTATTTATAAAATATCCTCAATATCCTGAAACCGATGTGGTTGAAATGTGGTACAGCTATTTGAAGTAATAAGGCAATTATTTGGCACTGAGTAGGTCCAGTGGCGTCTCAGTGGGCACCACAGCCAACAATACTGAGAAATTTTTTTTTTCACCTTTTCAGTGCATTTGAATATAAGCGTGGGTTCTAAAAAGTTTTTTATAAGCGTGGTAAAAATACAACTTTTTGGCCTCCTGTGTTTTTTTTTTCATATTTAGCTTAGTTTTCGAGAACAAAATGAAGGCACTCTACAAACATGATTACCTGCTATGGAGACCAGCTGACAGTGATAGTATTGTCATATCAGTAAAAGTCAGAGTTGTCAATTAGCAGTGATTCCATCATGAATACTTTTACTAACGCTGAAATGGCTGATATGCACTTTATTTATGGATTAGCAAATGGAAATGCGGAAGAAGCACGGAGAATCTACCAGGATAGATAACTTAACAGAGTAATTCCATATGCTAAAACATTTAGAACGCTACATGCAAGATTATGTGAAACTGGAAGTTTTAATAAAAATGTAAGTGGTGGAAGACCAGAAACTGTAACAACGCCTGAACTAGAAGAAGCTATACTTGATGCGATAGAAGAAGATCCTTCAAATAGTACCAGGAAGATTGCACTGCAGCTTGAAGTAAGCCCAAAAACCGTTTGGAAAGTTCTAAAGAGAAAACTTCCTATACCCATATCACATACAGCGGGTCCAAGCTCTACTGCCTAGGGATTTTCACCCAAGATTAATGTTTTGCATGTGGGTTGATTCATACGATGGCACACAATAATAATTTTTACCAAATATTTTATTTACGGACGAGGCAAATTTTTCACGAGATTCTATTATGAACTTTCACAATAACCATTTCTGGGCCGACGAAAATCCCCACATTATTAGAGAAAGTCATTTTCAGCAACGATTTTCGCTGAACGTTTGGGTAGGAATTATCGGTGACTACCTAATTGGACCCTTTTTTCTACCAGCAAGATTATCAGGTCCATCCCTACACGACTTTTTTGCGGAATCATTTACCCATATTGTTGGAAGAATCCCGTACTTATAAGAGGCAACATGTGGTTTATGCACGACGGAGCTCCATCTCATTTTAGTGTTCTTGCTCGTCAGCATCTCGACATCACCTACCCTAATCGCTGGATTGGACGTGCAGGACCTCAACATTGGCCCGCTCGCAGTCCTGATATGAATTCTCTAGATTTCTATTTATGGGGTCATCTGAAGGCTCTCGTTTATAAAACCCCCATACTAGAATCGAATAAGTGACAATTGCAATGTCATAAGGAATACTCCAGGTATTTTTGAACGTGTCAGACAATCAATGACACATCGATTGCAGTCGTGTATTTTATCAGACGGTGGACATTTTGCTCATTTACTTTAAGGTCGAAATTGTTTATTTTTTACTTTAGGTTTGTATTTTATGTTGTCCATGGATAATTTGTAGAATAAGTTAAAGTATTTTTTTCTCGAAAACGAAGCTTGATATGAATAAAACACAGGGGACCAAAGAGTTATATTTTCAGTTGTTTAATCTGAAAAAATGAAATATTACAAAAAAAAGTACTTTTTTTTCTCAGTATTGTTGGCTGTGGTGCCCACTGCGACGCCCCTGGACCTACTTGGGGCCAAATAATTGCCTTATTACTTCAAATAGCTGTACCACATTTCAACCACATCGGTTTCAGGATATTCAGGATATTTTATAAATACCTTTTTTTTTACTTCAACGCCTTGTATCTCAGAAACGAAGCAACTCCGGACATATGTTCATAGAAACTTTTTTTTGTCAAATGACCTAACAAATCACCCCCTGAAGTTTCGTACCGTAGTTAGGAAACACCCTGTATATCTGATTGAATACTGAACAATTATGTTGTTGAAGATCCGGTAAAAGAAACAAAAAACACGAAAACTGAAAGTTAAAGCAATTAGAAAATCAATGGAATCGACTGAAACACTTGATGCATTCATGCTTTTTGTGGAATAAGAATTAAAAATCAATCGTCGATTTTTTGTGAGCAATATAACGTAAAATCAAGTTTTGTGTTATAACCGCTAGGCTTTCTACTATCGCTCTCATGATGGAAGTAAAAGAGAATTTCGTTCTTGTACCTATTGTTAGAGTTATCAGGTTCATTTATTTATCGCAAATGATCCATAAAAAAATGTAGAAATAATACATAATGGTACACATTGGAATCACAAACATTTAACTGGTTTAGATGGTCGGTTGCTTTTTGTGGCCATCAAGACAATGACATTGCCTTCATAAGTCCTGTGGTTCCACTGGACGATGTACCTTGTGCTTAGCAGATCCACAATTTATTCGTTATTTCTTCATTCATTACGTGTGCCAGAAGCTGACATTGGAATATATCTTAGATAGAACACTGGCTCAAACCTAACGAGCCACTTCACATACCTGAATATAAATTCGTATCTAATTACTCACTACATAGTGGAGTGACTATCCTTGTCCACAACTCATTTCTAGATAGGTATATCGTTCAATATGACTGAGGAGTACTGTTTAAAATATGTATGGAATTTTCGAGAAAACTGGACCTCTTCATCGCATGTATCTACAGAACACCAACATCCGATATCCATACATTCCACGATAAATTATAATATCTTTTGTCAAAAATCCCTCTCGTTTATTCCAATATTAACTTTCATAATGAAGAAGCTACTAGAGTTCAGAGATTAATAAATATATTTGACTCTTTTGATATCTCAAATCATGTAACATCTCCTACTCGAATATCTGCAACAATGTGGATTATTTCTGTACAAATATTGACCATTCTGCTATTTCATGTATAGTTATATCCCCAGTTTTTCAGACCACGTATACTGAAATCGCTTTGAGTCACACACCTATTGAAAAGTTACACTTTGAAAGAGTTTATAGTACAAATAATTATAATATCGTAGGTTTCACCAAATGTGTTCAGAAACCTCTTGGCCTAGTCTAAATCTTAGATCACAGAAGGTATACAAGAAGAACCTAAGATCATTATAGGAGCACGTAAAAAAGGATTATCAGAGCAATAAAGATCGCATATTATAATAAAAGAATAGCTGAAATTTTACAAAGCTGAAGAAAGCTGATCAGTATGTATTTAAAGATCTCAGGGGAAAAGACGCCAACGCAATTCAAACTGATATGATCTTAAAACCGGAGGCTCTGGAACCTTCATAATGATATCACACCATCTCATGACCTTCTGGAGTACCTATTAAGGATATACATAGAAAACACCTTTTCCTTGAATAGCATAAAGCCTAATGAACTGTATGAGGTGATTCGAAAAGAAGATCTCTGGGATAGATGACATCTCAATAAAAATATTTTAAAGCCTTCCTAATAGTACTCTCAGTGTCCCATTTAAACTGATTGTCAGATCAATTGCAGAAAGAAGGCTTCTTTCCATATTTTTTCGGTAGTGATACCAATTCACAAAGGGGGCAACAAAGAAGATCCGGCTCATTTCAGACCAATATATCTTATTCCAACACTAGCAAAAATAATTGAAAAACTGGTTAAACGGAGAACTACTGCAGCAGCAGCTGTTCTAAGCGATTTTTCCAAAACATTTTACTGTTTGAATCACAATATACTGCTACAAAAGCTTGGTTCAAATCATATCTTTTTGAAAAGAAGCAATTTGTAAGGATGTCTTCGAACTTGAATACCACTGATATTAAATGTGGTGTACTACAAGGTTCTATTCTAGATCCTATGCTGTTCCTCCTGTTCATCAATGATTTGACTAGCATATCAATCACAAGAAGATTCCCTCTATTTGCAGACGATACAACATTATTATGACATGTCAAAGACACGCTACGCACCAGAATGTGTAGAGATATGATTGTAATGAAAGATTGAAGTAACTCAAACCTCTACTTAACATGAAAGAAAACAATGTAATAGCATTAAAATGCACATTTTTCGATTTGACAAACAAATTTAAGAAAATGAATGAAAAAAAAATAATTTTCAACCCGTGTAATTCGTTATAAAATGGCATTATACACCCGCATTCACGGGTCAAAATACACCCTGTATATTGATGACTCCGACACAGAATATGTGTTTGAATTCGAGGAAAAGTTGTTCTCCTCAAAAGTGCAAACATAAATATGATAGCTAATTTTTTATCAAATACAGAGGTGCAACTGTAGTAATTACTCTTGATGATCGTGGATCTGTGAATTGGCATTGGTTGTACGGAGTTTGGCTCTCTCAAGTCTTTGAAGAACTGTGATTACCCCAGATCTTATGGTTATCCATGAATTTTGTTATACCATTATAACTTCCACCTAAATTCCCAGTCCAGCTGGTAATCTTTGCACCATACAGATTTCACCTCAACGGTTTTTGTATTGCCATTGATAAAAAAATGCTTGGTATGTTCCAGCGTACTCTTGACGTCTAGCTTTCGAAGAATAAAGGAGTGTAGGTAATGAAACTAAATGAAAATATTTGGAAAAACAAAAACAAAATCCGTTGGCTTGTTTTACAATAGTTTCGGAGAACACCCCTGCTAAAATCAACCAATGCAGAGACCGACGCCCAGGGCAAACGTCAATAATTAGTTTTTCCTAATTGTGTTCCATTGGGAATTTATTATTTCCATTCAAAATTTATTAGGGATGGACGAAAAATGTAACATGTCATGCGTGTATCGACACACATAGGTTTTTAATTGAACGCTTACAGTTGGCTGCTTTTTCGCTCGATTCGGATAAAAAGAGCTGGAAATATTGCATTCTGCTGGCAAAATGAAAACGTGAATTTTTCCTCAACCATATTGATGGTGCACTCATTTGCTTTCATTAATAATTGTATTTTTTATTACTGATTTCCATTTAAATTACGAACCCATTTGATGTTCACGGACATCATTTTAGTTTTCAGTTTGGAGCGTTGTCCATACAATTAGGTAATGATGATGAAATAAATGCAAACACATGGAATGTGTAATGAAAAATGTCCGACAAAAAAAAAACATGAGAATGGTATTATATCGGACGGTAATTGAGATCGGGAATTACGAAATATTTTGAAAGTATGTTTATTGACAATTGCATCAAAAATGTAAACTTTTAAACATATATTCCTGGCTATTTCACTATAAAAATTCGCATTGATATTTCTTCCACTGAAGAGGATTGGAGGATAAATTGCTATGTATCAGTAAACGTTCCTGAAATTTTTTATAGAGCCTTCAAAGGGTAATTTTTGCGGTATTTATTGAAACGGAAATTCCTGATTAAAAAAGTGATATAAACAGTATAAAACATGGTGAGTCTCTTTTGGAATGTGAGTATACCAACTTTAGTATACTGCATTATTTCAGTCATATTTATAAACATGACTATTTTTCCAGTCGCAGGAACGTTCTTACCTGGTATACTGTGCCCACCGATTAGGGTAAAATGTTTAGGTTATTGGGAGTGTTCTAGGGTTGAGAGTTCTTACTTGAATACTAATTAATATACTATGATTGAATAGTTCTTGACTCAAACATCACATTGCAAATGAACTACTAGAGCATTGAAAATGATAGGTTTCACTCTCAGGTTATCTTATAAATTTCTCTTCTTTGAAAATCATTAATTGTTCACTCGTTAGATCGATTATGAAATACAACTCTACAATCTGGCATCCATCATTGATGAAGATGTGATTGGATTGAGAGTATTCAAAAGAATTTATATTGTTGAACAGCTATCCTATTATTTCAACATGAATACTTTGACTCATAGAAAAATAGGATAAACTTTACATTCATCATAAAATGATCAAAGCAGTATAAACTCCTTAAAAATTGAACTTTTGAAGAAGTACTGCAAACTTTAAAGTTTCTTTTCGTTGGTCAAACTATGGCCAAAATGAATTCATAGGGAGAGTGTTAAGATCTTTGTACATATTGTACAGAATTAGAGTTTTTGGGATAATTCATGTGTCTTCGAGAAGACTAATAAAGTTAAAAGTTATCCTTTTAAATTTTTGTTATATTAGGTTATTGTCAATATATATATTATGGTTGTTTGTTATCGTCAAAAGCATAGAAATTCGAATAGCAACTTCAAAGGTTAACACTGAGAATAAATTTGAAATCAACTTTATAGTGTACACTCTATCGGGTGTCAACGAGTCTATTAGATAAGTAATAACTTCTAGAATATTAGATGAATCAAAATGAGATTTAGTACAGGTAAATGGTATGTGAAGAAGATAATTTTCGCATATTTTTCAGTTCCCGGTCATTGCCGGTTTCACAGGAAATGGCTCCGATTTTGAATTTTTAAACGGAACACCCTGTATATTGTAACATTTTTTTATTTCTGAGACAATTCTGGATCAAAATGAGACATTTTAAAAAGTTTTTACGTCTACTTGATATTTTAAGAGTCACTTTCAATATTCCATCTAGGTGGCCATGATCGGACGTAATCTAATCTGAGGAACTCAGGTGATGTCAGAATATTACAATCGCAAAGTTACAGTGGCTAGTATGACAGATAGGAATAAGACAAGTTGGCAAAATTACATTTTCGTGTCTAACTATTATTTTTCAAATGGCGACCATTTTTTGGCAAGCACTTTCCGAAATCCGGATTTTTTTACGAATCTAACGATACTAATTTAATTGCGATTGGATTGAAAATATGAATATAAATTGAATATTACTAAGGAAAATACTGTATAATAATTTATTTACTTTTGTCAAGTAAAACCCAGTTTGTTGTCGGAAGGCTGGACACGTATTTACTTTTATTTCATTTTATGTTGTGATGTCCATTATATCCACTATGTATTTGTGTCTCTTGAGAGATGGAATCTCACCCCAATTTGACAATTGAAGCTCTGATGATGGCAAATAGCCGAAAGCGCTCAGCTTAACCAAGCTTTATAATGAAAAAAAGTATACACTGAAAAATACTTCTTTCTCAACCTTCCTTTTGAAGTGTGCCATGAATAATAATTTATTTATTTCAACTGTAGTAGATTTTCAAAGTTAATTCCTCTTTGTTTAAGACACATTTCGACTTGTTCAATTTTCCAATATTACAACGCAAAATTTTAGTGACTAGTATGACAGATAGGAATAAGACAAGTTGGCAAAATTACATTTTCGTGTCTAACTATTATTTCTCAAATGGCGACCATTTTTTGACAAGCACTTTCCGAAAACATTTTTTGACGATACTAATTTATTTGCGATTGGATTAAAAATAAGAGTATAAATTGAACATTACTAAGGAAAATACTGAATAATAATTTATTCACTTTTGATAAGTGTGCCATGGATAATAATTTATTTACTTCCACTGAAGTATATTTCTTCTAAATGTCCGTAGAATTCTTGCTTCTAAGATTTCAAGAGTGGCTGGGGCTGTTGCATTGCAAACTTTTTCTTTAACATATCTCCAAATAAAGAAATCGAGCACAGTGAGATCCGGTGAGCGGGCAGGCCACCGTACTGGACCATTGGTTGCAATAACTTGATTATTAAAACGTTCTATTGCGTAATCAATAACGTATCTTGTATTATGAGGGGGTACTTAATCTTATTGGAAGTAAATTCGCCGTTAAACTGCTAAAGGTAGATCATTAAGATGATCTTCGATTTCATTTTGAGGAAAACCTAAGTATATAACCTCGAAACAATATTGGCCCAATTATTCTGTTTCCAACGATACCGGGCCCAGACATTGACGCCAACCCTTCCTTGAAAATTGCCCTGTCTCATTGCATGTTGATTTTGTTGGGCCCGGTCTGGGTATTTTGCTTATTGAACATACCTACCATTATTTGTAAATCGTGATACGTTGGAAAATAGAATAAAGTTGATAGAATTTGGGTTAACTCTGTGATTTTGAAGCAGCCAATCACAAAATACTACTCGATATCCGTGCTTTTTCAGTATTTTTCTCGCTGATTCGTGACCTATCTGCATTTCTTGACTGATTTCTCTTGAAGAACCCGTTTTATCGACCTCAACCATAGCAAGAACGTTAATTCAGTCTCTTCATTTATGATGAACATCTGTTCCGCCTATCGATTTCCTTCTTGCCTAAAACGATTCTCAACATACGGAAAATACTGATGGGCTGGATATTGCCGGTTGGGATATCTCTGAGCATGAAACTCAGCAGCATTCCTTGAATTTATACGACATTCTCCAAATATTAATAACATATACACTTTTTCACGTTGAGTACCTATACATTATTTTAAAGAAAACTTAAACTGAAATTTAACAAAAATTGAGAAACTTTTACTTTCAGCCCCAACCATAGCAAGAACGTTAATCTCAGTCTCTTCATTTAAGATAAACCTCTGTTCCGCATCTCGATTTCCTTCTTGCCTAAAACGATTCTCAACATACAGAAAATACTGATTGGGATATCTCTGAGCGCACAACTCAGCAGTATTCCTGGAATTTCTATGACATTCTCCAAATATTGATAACTTTTTAAAATGTCAAATACTGATCAAGAATTGTTTCAGAAATCCGAAACCGAATCAAAAAATTCAAAACCGGAGCCATTTTCCGGAAAGTTAAAATTAAAATTTCAAATCTCATTATGATACACATAATATTCTAGAGGTTATGACTTGTTTAATAGATTCGTTGACAACCGGTATATAAAGTTTTATTCATTGAGGTCCATAAGTAACGGATTCATTAGTGAAATCCTGAAACATATTCATTTTTAATTCCAAATGACATTTTCAGCATAATTTCATACCTCTCCCTTTGAGTGACAGCAACCCTTTGAAATTCAAATAGAACAGGGTGCGTGTGATATCTCATTTCGAAGGGTTTTCAATTTTCTATTCAGCAATAAGTTTTTTGAATTTTGTATATTCTCCACCAAGAAAATCAAATTTGAAAATTCTCAAATGTATTTGAACTGAATACCAATCAATCAAATATTTGTCAAATCTAAAATTTCCAATTGATTTTTTATAATACGCAGGTGGCAAAATACCCAACAAAAATAAAGAAGTAAAAAGGGTTTCTTTTTACATAACACCAAAAATTATACATTTTGAATTTCTTTATTTGCTTTTTCTGTGCAAACTTATCATTTTAGTTATTTATCGCTGATTGTCAAGTTGATCATTATTTCAACAATGAATCTTTCGGTTACCCAAAGAATTGAAATTTTGATACTATTAGGATGTGATAAAAAACGAACGCCGAAGAAGGTATGTGAAAATCTTCAATACTAAGTATCATGACCGTCGCATTTCTCAGTCTACGATTTGTAGAATATAAAACAAATTTCGTAGATTTGGAAATGTTACAGATATTTCTAAATCTGGTAGGAAACGCATTTTATCCGATAAAAAGAAATTGGATATATTTTTAGATATTCAAGATAATCCACCTATAAGAGGAATGTCCATATTTCGAATTCTAGAAAAAGGAAAATACCACCCATATAAAATTCAATTGGTTCAAGAACTTTACGAGATCGCGGACAGGAAATTTGCGAAATCAGGGCAAATAGATTCCAAGATGATCCGTTATTTATAAAAAACATTTCTGATAAAACAACATTTATTTTGAATGGAACAGTCAATAAACAGAACTGTAGATACTGGAGTACAGAAAATCCACAATGGATGATGGAGGCCAATACTCAATATCATGAGAAGGTGAACGTTTGGGCTGGGATTATAAATTCTCAAATTATCGGACCATGAACTGGCGCGCGTTACTTGGATTTCTTGCAAAATTTCTAAGATCCAGAGTTGAGAATAGTTTTTCCAGATATATATATATATATATATATATATATATATATATATATATATATTATATATATATACATATATATATATATATATATATATATATATATATATATATATATATATAATATATATATATATATATATATATATATATATATATATATATATTTGATTTGAATGGTTTTCACGACGTTTCGGAATGCTTGTATCTGCAATCGATTGCAGATACACCTGAGGACGATTGCAGATACAAGCATTTGAAACGTCGTGAAAACCTTTCAAATAATTAATACGATGGACGTCCGAAAGAGAGTAACATATATATATATATATATATATATATATATATATATATATATATATATATAAATCGAAAATAGATACCATGTGATGTTAAAAAAATTCATTAAGTCATAAACATGTCAAGAGATAAAATCAGAAGACATAAGATCTAATAAAACATTATATTCATGAACTAAAATTTCAACGCGTGTGATGTCATTCCGTGAGATATAAAATTATCAGGGATTCCATCATATATCATATTCATTACAGCTAATAAAAACCACAAAATTTTGAAGTGTCGACAGAATTAGGAATGTCTCCTATTGAGAGATAACGAAAATTCGGATTGTTATTGATACAAAATTCCATAAATAATTGTAGCGGGAGAACCACTCTAAAATACCCTATTTAAGGAAAATGAATTATTTTCATATGTGTGAACCATCTGAACCGCTGATAAAAATATAGGCAGAGTCATAAATTATGGAGATAAAAATAACACAGACAAAAAACAACTATTGTTTTTACTCATCTGGGGACCGCGACTATAAATTAAACCCATGAATAATAATAAAACCTGTCACGAAGTGTTATGCGGGTAGACTAATTGCGCCCACGTGGGGTAGGCGTCACCCACTAGTGGGATATAAAAAGGAATAAAAATACCAATTCTCACTCAGTCGACTCTCAATCAAGTCTCAGTCAAGTCACAGCTCAGTACACAGCTCAAAGTACCAATTATTTTGAGTACTGATATATTAAAATTCAGGTCATATAGAAATAGTTGAAAAGTATATTTAAAAGTGTTATGAGAATATCGGGACGAGAAAATATTTTATCTAGAATCAGTGCACCCCAGAGAAAATTCGTTACTCAATTACTAAAAATCATAACTAAGAAAATAGTAAAGAAATTGATAATTAATAATCAGAATTCAGAAATCGGTTGATAAAAATATTGTGTGTGAAATTCAGAATCTGTAACAGTGGAAAAAAGGTATGCTTTATTTTTGTGTTTTGTATTAATCTGACATATCATTCTTGTTCAACGGTTATTCAATTGAATAGAATATTCGATTTTCTACGAAATCTCTACCCAAGGTAAAAATGCTTTTTATGAAATTTCAACCACATATTTAAGTATGTTCATTCATTGTTTTTTTTTCAAATCATAAATTAAATTAGTTTTGAACTTTGAACTATTCTATGGGATCTCCAGTTACTTGTAGCATCATGCATAAAAACAAGACATCACTGTGAAATACATTCCGGAATATGTTGACTCATTGTTGTTAATGTAAATCTATACCTAGAATTATTTAACAGTTTTATGATTGAATCAAATTAATTTTATATCCAGCGTGTGTGAATATTTATGAATCAGTCATCCAGTTTCGTTTAATATGTGCTCATTCGAAAAAAAATATGTTTTTTCATGATTGTTTCATTAACTCATTCAATAGAGTATCCAGATATTTAGTACAAGAGTATGTATAAGCATACGTTCATACAGTTGATTTGGAGGAATAATACTAGTTCATCCATCATAGTTTTTAGATTGTCAAATTAATAAAATATTAGATATTATATACAGAGTTGTTGAAAAAAACTGAATTTAGTTATAACGTGTTTGGACAGATTATTTCATACAAAAAATTGGTGATCATCACAAATTCATTTTTGTATTTGATAGATTCTTGATATCTCAGTTCTTCTATACCGGGACTTTAGAAAATTGGTACAACTTACTGTCAGTTGTATAACATTATTATACAGGTTGTATTTGCATAGTATCCTCAACCAGATTGGCGAAGTAAACAATTTGAACGATTCCAGTTCTTTAATAATCAACATCTATATACTGATTTTTATATGCCGCTCGATAAAAATCTACAGTGAGTTTTTATAAATTATTCACACTCAGTATAGCCCTTCCCAAACTTGGTAACAACATCTTAACCAAGTAAACTAAAGTGTGGGGTTTCTATTTAAACAACACCCTTTATCGGGTCGTTACATTTGTTCACTTAGTAATATCAAAAATATTTCTCATTAAAAAAAAAGGAGAAATTCAAAAAGTCTTGAATTGCTGAATAGAGAATTAAAAACCATTACAAATGAGCTATCATACGCCTACCCGTTCTATTTTAAATTTTCAAAATAGTTCCTGTCACTTCAAGGTGGTTGAAGGGAAAGGTATAAAATTATGCTTGAAAACTGTCATTTTAGAATTACAAATTGATGTTGTCCAGGATTTTACTTATAAATTGTAAAATACGTAGAAAATTAATTTATCAGTTATTTATGGACCTTACTGTATATTCTCATGTAGATTTTCGTTCGTTGCTTTGCAACATTAGGCCTTGAAGTAAAAAAATTATAATAAAAACATTTCCTTACCTGTACCCTCACTTCCGGTAGGTTGACCTTCATCGCAAGTTCTTCCCTGCTGTAAACATCAGGATAGTGACTCTTCTCGAAAGCCCTCTCCAGCTCGTGCAGCTGATAAGTTGTGAACGTAGTCCTGTTCCGCCTGTGTTTTTTCTTGCAGTTGTCGCTATCAGCGTGTCCGGAATTATTGACAGCCCCCTCGTCTTCGGATCCGCTTCCTCCGGTGCCCGATCCGATCTTTCCGTACCGGAGCTCGGAGACGCCATCGTTGGAATTGCAACTTCCCTCGCCTGAAAATTAGGAAGGAGGATCATAGTGTGCGTCCTCGGATTTTTATGCGAGGTATGGAACTTTTTTCTCGGTATACGAAGGAAAAATAGAACATGCACAGAAAAAAAAACAAATAGAATTTATTTGAATCAACCAAAAAAAAGTGTCGTATATGCACGACAAAGTATAATCTCATAACGAGTAAAATTATTTCTTGATTTTGGGTCAAATTTAAAGTTTTAATCAACTGAAACTAGTTTGCCTGAACCAAATATCTTATTCGATCAACTCTATTCATAATTCGTTTTGGCAGAAATGGTGCTTCAACCATGTATTTATTTTGTTGAATCGAATAATCAGATCTACAAAGTTTGTTCATTGCTTTAACAAAAATATTCATTCAAACAAGTATTTATGTCGAATTAATTATTTCAATAAAATGTAATTTCACTGAAAAAAAGTATTCAAATGATTAATCATTTTGTTAATCCACTGAACTGATAAATATGACAACCGAGCATGAGAGCCTATACCAGACATCCAAGTCCAGACCTCGCACGATGATATGTTGGCTTTGCTATTCGGTAATATTATCGCCATCTAACGCATATAATTCAACCATATGATATCATTCTATTTGAATTAGTCTATTTCCCTTGTTTGATTCAAATAAATATTATATTTGTGTTGAAACAAATTTTCATTCAATATGAGTTGGAGATTGTTTCAATAGATGAACATATATTCAGATCAAAGAAATGTTATCATTGCATTGAGAAATCCATTTTGTCGCCGCAATATTATGATTCCATCAATTGAATACACCTTTTATTTAGTCGGTTCAAGCCAATAAGAGGGACCAAATGAATTTGGTTAAATTAACAAATTTTTTTTTCCGTGTAGAAAAAAATATCTATGCTAAAATATATTTTCTATTGTACTGTATTGTCTGTATTTCGAGTCGCTGAATGAACTTTCACCCTGTATTTGGATTTTTATTGGTAGGTTTTTCAATTTTCGATTTTTTTCCTTACCGTCAACTACACCAAAAGGAAAATGCATTAATTTTTTCACTTATAATTTGATCAATAAAGAACATCATTCAGTAAACAAGTGACGTGCAAACAGGAATGCAGATTGTCTTTTTAAAACTTTTGTTTCCTTGACAAAGTTTCGATTTTATTAAATAATTCTTCAGGGCCTTGTAACAATGAGTTTTTTAAGTTTGAAATGTTCAGAAGAAGAAAAAAGGACAACAGAAACATTTAGCAACATTCAGTACAGACAAACGAATACTGAGATAGAAATAAAAAAATATCCGTGAAAGATATAGTTTTTTATATATCAATGGAGAAAAAAAATTGTGCAAAAATTTAATGATAACAAATCATTTCGGAATATGACTTTAGACCAATTAATATAGATTTTTTCGTGACAAAAATACTACCAGGAAACCGACTGTTCCATCATACGCAAGACGTTTCGTAGTTACATCCTGTTATGTTTCTTACTCCCAACTGGCATTGCTTGATTTGTTATAAACATTTAAAAGCATTTTTTTTTTTTATCGTTTTTGGAAATGTCCCCAAGCACGACTCGATCGGATTATTAGTAACGGGGAAAAAACCAGAAAAAATAAAAAAATTAAAAATTCCTAACACCGCCAGTTTTGAAGCAGGCTTTCCTGGTAGTATTTTTGTCACAGAATCAATAGAGCAGAAAATCTCTATTGATTGGCCTACTTATCGAGTTGAAATAGGACGTGTTTAATTCCCCTATATCTCCCCTGGTATTGACGCTATCTCGGTGGAGAATTTCTATCATTTCACTAAGAAGTCTTTTTGACAGTAAGGGTTTTTTTATCAAGAATGATGGGGTTCGTGAATTCGGAAGTATGACCATTTCATCTAGTATATTCTACTAGAGCAGTGTATTTTGGGCATTAAGTTTTTTGTGTCCCTATCATGTTCATATATGCGTTTTTTTAAATATCGACCTGTTTGACCAACGTAGCATTTTGTACAATTGTTACAGTATATTTTATAGACAACGTTTGATTGTAGATCAGTAGAGATTTTTGTTTTTTTTGTCGTGAATAGAACTTTTTACCAACGATTTTGTAAATTTTCTTCATTCAAACAAGCCAGATAACCTATTGTTAGTGAAAAATGAACTTTATAATTCTAGCAAAATATATGTACATGTTGAAAAGGGAAACATACTCAATTGAATATTGAATAGAAATATTTTTCTGTGAATTAAAAAATCCACGATAAAAATGAAGTTTATTTTTGTGAATGTCTAACAGAAAACAACTACTTCCCCGGATAGATATTTCAAAAGGACCCTAACTCAAAAGAAAAAATCTGAAATTGAAAATGTGCATTTTCATTCAGATAGTTATCTGATTTTCTATAAGTTTCAATTAAGAACTCATATAATGAATGAGGCAAAGAAGAATGTTCTCAATTGAAAATGGAATAGAAAATCAGATAACTCTCTCAATGAAAATGCAAATTTTTTATTTCAGATTTTTTCTTTTGAGGTAGGATCCTTTCAGAATATCTATAAGATGTAGTTCAATGTCCAGCGTGGCTTTAGCCGGGGAAGTAGTTGTTTTCTGTAAGACATTCACAAAAAATAACTTCACTTTTATCGTGGATTTTTCAATTCACAGACAAATCTTTCTATTTAATAATCAATTGAGAATGTTTCCCTTTTCAACATGAATACCCCCCAAGAGGTTATCTTGAACGATGGAAGATAGTGACCAAAGTTTATTTTTCAGTCGCAGATGATTCCACATCTGATTTCATGAACATCCTGTTCATATTGTCAAACAAATCAATGTACATGTTATACGGAAAATGCACCTACCAAATTTTCAACATTAATCGCTTTGTCTTGCTCCTAATGACAACGGTATTGTAACATTAATTCGATATATATGAATAGAATCACACCTGTCCCCAGGCGGCAATCGGGCTAATAATGCCCCCGGCTAATAGAATACAATACAAACATGCCACCAATGTTATATATCATAACCTAATGATTCAGTGTCCACACTATCTAGCTAACTATCGCTATCAAAAGCTCCCCTAATTATTTACCAATGCAGAAACACATAAATTACCCTCATATCTCAACATCTTGACACATTTCATAGACAACTACGTTTCGGTAAAACTTAAATACTCGCTATTAAAATCATTTATTCATGCTAATATTCTATTGATTGAAGGGATGGAGGTAACGATGTCATAAGTATGGATTAAAAAAACCGGTTTCGACAATTCCGACTAGAGACAAGTTTTAAGCGTTATCAAACCATCAAGTATATGCTTTTCTCTAGATTGGATTATGAGGACTTTATTTTCGAGCAAAAGAGTGATCCTTACAGAATATGTGGCTAAGATGTGCCTAAAATCAATATTTACACTATCGATGTATAAATTAAATTGATCCATCCAATTGTGATGCATTTTGGAAAGACATTGATGATATTGGTAAAATATTGTATGTATTTTTTCGCCCAATTTTGTATCGTATCGTCTTTCGTATTGCTATATATCGGATAATTTTTATATTATTTATTTTTATTTTTTTGCATAATTCTTATGTTCAAATTTTCTTACTTTCAAAGGTCTTGACGTTTCGCCTGTGTCAATTTCACTTCAACCTCATAAAACACTGTGAAAGGTTTTTGAATTAGTTGATCTCGTGTCCGAGGTATGAGTTTTGTAACTTTTCATTCATTTAATGTGTTGTGAATTCTCTTAAATTTGTTCGAAGTGCCCAGTAGTGTATGGTTCCATCAACAAAACGAATTCACAAAAGAACTACGGCAGGACCGTAATTAAAAATTATTGTCACTGATAATGTTAGTTATTTCACATATAACGTCGTTAAAATGACAAGTGTGATATATCACTGAATTTGGATTTTAACGGTAAAGCAATATTTGCAATGAAACCGTTATTAGAAAAAATATCTTTATCGTGGCCGTGAAGACACAGAACGTCGTATCGAAGATTTATTGGTACGCTATTATAGCAAGGTTCAGATACAATGAAACCTTTCCATTCCATTTTTTGATATTTTTTTAAATAAAAATTATATGCGTAAAAAAACAAAAATATCATTTTTAGTTCCTGTTGATTTTTTTCTACCAATTATATTATCAGTTGCAATAGTGTAACTATATTCGTTAAAAATATCATCAACAAAAATTTGTCAATATAATGTGAAGTGGGGTAAGTGTGACCGTGATTTCCATTAGTTGATATCTAATTGAGTCTGTCTAAGGAACTTGGAAATGATTTTACAGTAAAATGACGCTTGTATTCATTTCGAAGGTTCTACGCTTCATAAACAATTTAAAAAACGTATTATATGAAACTTATATATGTATTCATATGTACATGTCCATGGGTCACACTTCCCCAGAAATTTGGAGAAAGTGTGACTCTTACCAAATTTGAAGTTATCATCGGACGTAATCCGAAGAACAGAAGGACGAACCTAACCTTCCTTCGATACTCATCCATTATAGAATGGAATATTGTGGGTATAGTATTTCTTTCAGTTACAAAATAAATCTATATCTGATTTTATGAAAATCCTGTTCATATTCTCAAACAAATGGATCTATATATTTCATGAACATCGTTTGTATACCCACCGATATACTTAAAATATTCAATTAATGATATTATTCTATCCAATATTGCTTCGAAAATAGTTTCCAATGCTTTCATGTTGAAATATCAACAAATTGACTGAAAATAGCAAATTAAAGACAACCGCCAACGACGTCTGCCCTCACGTGACTACCCATATCTGATCGCTCACCTCGACAGGCAGCCCCTCTCGCACCGACATCCGCTATAAGTAATAATTCGAATTGATTCAATAGTTGAGCCGATGCCATATTCAATTAACATAGCCTATGCCACTCTCACAATTGAGACGAATCTAACGACACCTCATATGTTAGAATCCATGGAGCCCTTTAGGCAAGAAGCAGACATACATACAAACATACAAACACTAGAAAAACGTTAGCCTCCTCCTGTGGCAATCGGGTTATGAAAGAGGCTACGTTAAGTTGAGAGTCGTTTAGTCGAGGCGTCAGCAATAAATAGATTCCTATGAAATCTACCTAAAATAACTAATCTTGTAGGATATCAATTCAGAATAATTTTTATTATGAGGACTGCAGTGAAATCTCGTCTGCGGTTTTTCCGATTTGCATACATGTCGGACGCGATTAATCTGTGCATTATGTTCATGGAGGTAATTCTTAATGTGCGTTTTTCGAATCATGCAATATTCAAATAAATTTCACTATTAATAAAAGTCACATTAAATTTACCCCACTAACGTTAAATATGGGGTGGAATTAAAAATTGCTCGATAGCTAAGGGTGATAAATCCTCATTTGGATTAATCAACCCGAAGTGATGACTTTCATTCATATTTTTTCTTCAATTTGGTATGAAATAAGTTTAACTCATCGCTGACAATGATTTAATTATTTTTTCTTGAATTAATTGGTTTTAAAAAGCTCGTCGCGTGAAATGTTCATAAGAGAAGTTACCAATCAATTTGATTGGGCAGTGATTGGTTGGTAAGTAAGAACTTGTCAAAGTAGATAATTTTTACAAAGTATTTATGAAAGTAGGTACCAATTAATTTCATTGGACAATTATTGGTTGGTAAGTAACAACTTGTCGAAGTATTAATTTTATTACAATTTGCATGACGAGCTTTTTGAAACCAAATAATTCAACAAAAAATAATTATATCATTGTCAGCAGTGACTTAAACTTATTTTATACGTTTAAGTACACAGCCTGGATAAAAACGTGTCTTTGAAAAGGTTTTTTATCAGTTACTTTATTTTTTGCTTTTTAGTAAGTAATCTGTTCATTATTAATATAGCATCGATTTGTTGAAAATATAAACAGGATGTTCATAAAATCAGATGTGGAATCATCTACGACTGAAAGATGAACCTTAGTCACTATCTTCCATCGTCAAGATAACCTCTTGTGGGGTATTCATGTTGAAATGGGAAACATTCTCAATTGAATATTGATAGAAAGATTTTTCTGTGAATTGAAAAATCCACGATTAAAATGAAGTTATTTTTTGTGAATGTCTAACAGAAACACCTTCCCCGGCTAAAGCCACGCTGGACATTGAACTACATCTGATAGATATTCTGAGGCCCTAACTCAAATGAAAAAATCTGAAATTGAAAATTTGCATTTTTATTCAGATAGTTATTTGATTTTTTATTCCAGTCTTAATTAAGAACTCATAAAGATGAATGAGGCAAAGAAGAATGTTTTCCAAAAGAGAGTACTCACCAGAAATCATTCGTAACATTGACGCAGGAGAGACATCGCATTCACTAGGTCTTCAATACATTTTTGTCGACGAAAATCTATTTCACGCTTCCACGATCATCAGGAAGACCGGAAGAAATGGGAAACACATTTTCAAGAAGCAATCTCACTTTGCAAAGCTGGAAAAAGTTAGAATCATTTCTTTTGGAGAGACACTTTGAAATTAGTGTTTTCTGACATTAAAACCTGTCATGGGGTATGATAGATTGATCTGGTGAGTACTCTCTTTTGGAAAACATTCTTCTTTGCCTCATTCATCTTTATGAGTTCTTAATTGAGACTGGAATAAAAAATCAAATAACTATCTGAATGAAAATGCAAATTTTCAATTTCAGATTTTTTCTTTTGAGTTAGAGACCTTTTCAGAATATCTATCAGATGTAGTTCAATGTCCAGCGTGGCTTTAGCCGGGAAAGTAGTTGTTTTCTGCTAGACATTCACAAAAAATAACTTCATTTCAATCGTGGATTTTTCAATTCACAAAAAAATATTTCTATCAATATTCAATGTTGAATGTTTCCCTTTTCAATATAGCATCGTTATTAGGTATCTTTCCTGTAAGTTTTGAACTGAAAAAAATCATGATTTCCGACCCCAAAAACTCCCACACACCAATTTTGAATAGAATCTGACCATAATCACAAAACTCTTCTGCCATCTTAAAGTCGCCATTTCTTGAATTAATATATTTTGAAAAAATATTCATAATCTCCGAACCTAAAAACCCCCACATACGAATTTTGAATAACATATGACCATAATCAGAAAACTCGTCCACCATCTTGGGACCGTCATCTTGAATTTATGTATTTTGACAAAAATTTAATAATCTCCGACCCCCAAAACCCCCACATACCAATTTTGGATCAAATCGGACCATAATTACAAATCCCGTCCGCGATCTTGGAGCCGCCATTTTGTTTTTTGTCTAACAAAAATTACATAATGCATTGTCACCGGAATCATGAATACCTGCCAAATTTCAAATTAATCGAACGACTAGAAGTCGGTCAAAATTCACTTGCAAGATTTGACCCAAACTAACTAACTAACAAGTTAAACTAAATAAAAGCTTGTAAAATACAGTAGAAACAGACTTTCAAAATATATTGAATTGATTCAATCAAAAACTACTCAAAATTAATTTTGAAAATACCATGTTTCTCCCAATACCCAATTACCTAACTAAACTGGTCGACTACGCCTGGATGTAATCAATGATGATCATACTGTCAAAATAAATGCACTTGATGGGTGTCGTTTTTTGAAAAATGCATTAAACGACTTCCAGCAGTGGTATCTGGGGTGGAAAATAAAGCTGAATCCTGATAAAACACAGGCGATTTAAATGGGTCGTAAGAGAAACAACTCGGAGAGGGAAGTGACTATCTCTGGAAGGGAGATAGAATGGTCAGAGCGGGTCAAAAACCTGGGAGTTACTGTGGACCGCCGGCTCACCTGGAGACCACATGTCAACGTTGTTAGGGACAAAACTGTTAAAAAGATATGTGCCTGATTAACAGGAAGACTGAGCTCTCCCTCAAAACCAAAGTCATGATTTACAAGATGATGTTCAAGCCTGTCATTTTGTATGCCTCAGCCGCCTGGGGCCAAATCTGCAGAGAACGCAATCAAAAAGTTTTTGATTGTGCATTAGCTCACGAGAATCCGCTCGTGAGGAAAGCCACTGATTATAACAAAGACGACCTCTCGCTTCTGCGAACGATGCTACATATATTCAAAACTCTCAATCAACTTATGGACTTACATTAATTTATTTTGCCCTTGTTGAATCAAGGCTGATTTATAGAATATTGGGATGGGAAGGGTAATATTTTACAAGTTTTTCCAAAAAAACCGAAGTTATATACTCGCTTATATGAAGAGACCGGAATACTGGATAGCCGTAAAAATAACCTGCTGTTGTCATAAAAATAGAAATAAATCTGGTTCAATCTCACACTCATATGAAACTGCATCCACCAAAAAGACAGTTGGTCAGAGAACGTTTCTAACTGCTAGAGTCTTCAATTATTAACCTCAAACCACGAAAAATAGATAGATAACTTTATTTAACTACGTAAATACAATGTATATTTGTAGCAGGTCCAGGAAAATGAACATTTGTAAGGTCCTGTAATAGGTCTAAACTCCACATAAAATCAATAACATATTATGTATACAACATCAATCCACTACTGCACATAATATATATTTAAATAAAATTATATATATATATATATATATATATATATACACATATAAACTAGTAGGCACTCCTACTATTTCAGGTATTACTACAACTACGCATATCACTGACAGGTGTGTCCATATACTCTTGAATTGAATAGAACCCATTTTCTGAAAGAAATCTTTTTAATATTTTTTTAAAGTGAGGCATGTCTAGAATCTTTCAACTGGATGGTAATTTATTATAGAGAGCAATATCTAGGGAGTTTTTTTGCAGATTTGTTTAATCTAAATCTCTGTGGTCTGAGATGCCCAGCACCGCGAGTGATATAATTCCCCATCACAGAAATAAAAAAAATCTTGTACTCTGTAGATAGAATGAAAATACACCGTATAATAAACTGCGCAAATCTTTAGAACCTATTTTGTTTTATAGTTTTAACCTAATTTTATGACTTTTATATTATTGACCAACGAAAAAAAGGGAGGAGGTTCTCTAGTCAACGCGTATATATTTTTTTATGTATGACCACGCTTAACTTTTTGAAGAATAGTGCGATTTTGATGATTTTTTTTGTAATGGATAGGGTATACTTCGAAGTTGGTCCCATTAGGATTTGAAAAAAAAACATTTTTAGGGGTAGGAAAAAGGGGGATGATTGTTGGTTCACCCACTGAATTTGTAGTTCTTAACCGATTCTGCCACGTAAAACTTTGTACCGTGTTATCAGATTCAGATAAAAAAATTAATATTGTATAGGGTATGCTTAAAAGTTGGTCCCATTTGAATTTGAAAAAAAAAATACACCCCTAAGGGTAGAGGGGATGATTGATTGATTTTACACCTCTGAACCGATTCTGTAGAAACTTGGCACACATATGTAGTTCTGATGAAACTACAACATAATGGAGGCCCGGAATTAATCTGATGATGGGGACGGAAGACACTTGAGGGATCTCCTCAACGGTTCACAACAGCTACCTCGTGTTTGGGGTAATATGTACATATATAATTGCATGTCTTGACTGACTCACTGATTGACTGATATACAATCAATGCCCAGATCAAACCGCTGCCATCATTTTACGCTTTACCTAATTAATTTGCTTGTTTGTTTGTTTGGCGCCGACTCAAAATTAGTTACTTACATAAGTTTAGGAACTTAGTTGTTAAGCCGAAAAAGGTTCATTTTATTTTTTGCTTTTTAGTTTCTTTTTCCGTCGGTTTGAGATTTTGTTAAAACGTTTTCATTTTATAGTTCTAAAACATGTATATTTGCATCTTTGCAGTGTCAGCAATTAGTATTGTATTATTATATATTATAGTATTTTCACTTTGGTAATAATAACTATCATAATATTTACTATCAACCGAGGACAACTGGTGGTCTTGCGGATTTTTCACGGTTATTAGGCATGAGCTATCTAATATTTTCAATTCTCAATTGTAAATTTAAACGTATATTATTATTATTATCTTAGAAGTCAAGTCCTAATAATGTTTCCATATGTGGTATATATTTCTTTAAATTCTCATCAAAATACTCAATTTTCCACGTCTCATTAGTTTTGAAACGAATGAACTTTGTAGTGTACCTAGACAAAAATTTTTCAGATTTGTTTAACAGTTGAAAATCGTGACACAACTTGAGAGTCCTGTGCCTTTTATCGATCCCATGCTTTTTCAGTAGATATTTCTCGTGTCGTTTTGTTAACAGGTCTAAACATTTTGGAATTCTTTCAAGGAAAACCCAATTTCGATAATATGAAGAAATAATCGGTTGAAAAATTCCTGCAATTTTTAATAGCTTAACTTTTCAAACAATCGATACTGTCAATCCTTATATTCCGAGAAACAACACGAACATGAAAAACTCCCTCAAACAATCACCACATACATTTCCCAAGTTTATAAACAGCTGAACGTTTTGGTGGTTCCTTCGAGTAAAACAATTGATTATTCAATTAGAGGCATTGATCCAGGGTTTTCGTGCACCGCTATTACCTTGCATTAATTATAAACACAACAGATTTGCGATAAGAGCAGTAATTGTTAATTGCTTTTTCGCATGCAGGACTTTTTTATTGGCCTTAAATAGGCCTTTGCTTGTTTAACAATGTAGAACGTAATAGGCACAAATGCGTTATTAACTGACCGTTTTTGGGAAAAGCAAACATGGGAAGTTGATAAAAATACAACGAATTTTCCATAGCATATTACTTATAACGATATCAGACAGACGATAATTATAGTGATATATATTTTTGTTCCTCGTAAACATGGAGGAGTTTCATATTCCGATGTCCCGTTTCCTGAAAACCACTATATTGATTATGTACTGAACTTAAATGGAACTCAAAATAGGAAACGACTGAAAAATCAGAAACAAACTCAATCAATTCAGGTTGGAATTGTTTGTAATGGATAGCATAGAGCACATGCCTTTGAGAGTAGAACAACGATGTCAAATTAGAGAACAGTTTACCAGACTATGTTAGAGATACTACAGCCTGCATGTTGTGCATGTACAGAAAATTTCTGTTGTGTTTATGAGATGTAGTGACGAGTTGTAACAAAATAATCAAGGGAATAGATAATATATTTAGTGTTCATTTCAGATGGTTTTACGAGAATTGAGGTTGAATCTATTCAGTGCGGTAAGTTCATTTGATATATGTGTAAGAAATCAGCATAGGAATGGAAACCAGTTCTTCAATACTTTTCTACTACCTATGAACATGAATTTGGTTATTAGACAATTTTTCAGCGGGACAATCTACTACGCTGAAGATGTAATGAATATAGCCTTATTCCCATTAGACAAGCCTTGTAAAATCTCCACAGATAAATACGCAGAAGGAAGGTACGTAATGTGTGGTGCCGACTCAAAATTAGTTACTCACATTAGTTTAGGAGCTCAA
This sequence comes from Gonioctena quinquepunctata, assembly GCA_018342105.1. Lineage (NCBI taxonomy): Eukaryota > Metazoa > Arthropoda > Insecta > Coleoptera > Chrysomelidae > Gonioctena > Gonioctena quinquepunctata. The sequence continues at coordinate 59,407 of JAFIRS010004885.1, forward strand.
TTATCATCAATACTAAGAAGGTTTATTTTATTTTTTGCTTTTCAGTTGATTTTTTCGACGGTTTAATTCTTTGTTAAAAAGGTTTTTATTATTGAAATATTTATTTCATACACTAAAAACTATGCAATCTGAATATCGTAAAGGTGATGTGTCCATCAATGGAATTGAAATATTCATTGGCATTTATTTTTATGATGAGTGACCATGTCTCTCTTTACGGGCAGTTGACGTACTGGGAACAAATAAAAGACACTCATAAATTATTTCATTAGCAGGCTCTGGAAACTTTTGGAATTTATGGTTCCTTATAAACAATGGTGTGGCAACAATAACTTATATTATCTCAATAAATGCACAAGACTTCGAGAGTGTCGATGTAAAAAATTTTGATTTAGTTACCGTTTATTTCTTCAAACCTAAACCTTTCGAACTTCATTCTGTAATGATATATTAATTGGGAATAATTTATAGATACAAATATGTAATATAACAGAAAATAGTCAGGCATATTGGGTCAATGTATAACAGAGAAATCACTGACCGACTGTACTGTACTGTATTTCGCAAACAGAAGACCCTGAAGATCTGAGATTTGGTGCAGGATGAGAGGATGTTACAACTACATTTGTATTGAGTTTTCGCAAAATGTTGCTGGTGTCAGTGGAATGAAATATAATTATTCTATTTGGGAAATCGTTGTTGCTAAATGGTTTTTGATTTCAATTCAACAGTTTGGGAAAAGTTGAAATACAATTTTTGTCCAATAATATTTTCTTCAGTGCCAGTGAGAATAAAATATAATGACTGAGAAAAATCAGAAAATATCTGCAGATTAATCGTTGCTGCCGAACGGTTTTCAGTTCTGAGCTAACTTTCAACTCCATTGCAAATAACTCTTTGAAACTCCATTGCAAATAACCCTTTGCTCGAGATCATTGAGTTTAAACAACCTTTACATTTGTTCCAAAGAAGTATATTCATAAAGCATGGAACATACGTTGAGATACTTCAAAATGACGAGATCGTAATACTCTAGAATGCCATTCGTACCCCTCGTACATTTCGGTCCAGTTTTCAACGTGAAATAAACGAAGGAATATAAAGTTTTTTTTAATGTCAATTTAACTTAAAAATTCTCGCTGAAATGGAATTTCTGCCATAAACCAATATTTTCACTATATAAGGTGAGTGGAAGCGATTTGCACTATACATATATATCTGAAAGCAAGAAACAAATATTTACTAGGTATAGGTTGGTGGCAGTAGTGTATAAACAATCTGACAGGGCACAAGCTTTAATTTGTCATTCAAATAAACATAGTTACTATGTTTATTGAATATATATATATAGAACTGACTCAACCGCGACACCTCCAACTCGAAAAACATTTTCAGTTACTTGTGCTGAAACTGCCAATTTCACACAAATCTCAAAATGAATTGGAAATAAAATGTATGACATTATCTCAGAATTCCAAATTGTCTGAAATATCGCTCATCCCGAATTATTTAAAATGTATATGGTACCTACCATTTTTCAGATCTACTTTTAGCTCTGATTTGTACTAGATCGGCTGAACTATCATCACCACAACCTCAAGTCAAACCGACATTTCACCAAGCTTGTAACACAACTTCAACAAACCCCTCAATCAATACCTTGTAATATTATTAACATGTCAGGAACTGTTAATTTTCTAGTCGGATCAACGAGCGTCAAAGAGTTATAATTTAATAACTTTCGGAGCTTTGACCTCTCAAGCCATTTTGCCTACACGAGAACACTTTTAGAATGGCCAAATCCATTCGATGATCCAAATAAAATCAGTGGTCTCAATCCATATTATCATACAGGAAAATGCATCGGTCAAATAAAAGGGTTTAGTAAATCCTTGAAGGCTACGATACATTAACAAAAAAAATGATCAGGACAATTATTATTCACTTATTTACCAGCGGTATATAATCAGTATGGAAGGAGTGAAAAAATTGTGGGTGTCCCCTTCAATAAAGTACCACCCAAAATATTTTGATGGTGAACAATTTAATGTCGTAATAGTTCTTTCACAAGAAAAGTGTTGAGAAAAATGGCAAAATGAACACCTGAACAAATTCTGTTGGTATTCCCTTCAAGAATTCAAGCTAGTATATAAAATATCATGAATATATGTATATCTTCCCTTTGAGAGTTCAGCCTCGTCAAAAACAATTACATGAACGATGATGATTTCAACAGAAATAAGGAGAATAAGTCTGTGGAATGTCTGTTGCTGAACAATGATTTTCCTCTTCATCAATGGACCTAAGGAGAAGAGTGTCATGTGATTACTATCAGGCCTAGTCTTCTTTCATAACTATCAGGGCTTTCTCCCCAACAACTCATAGGCTGGGTCGAAATAAAGACTACATTTGACTATCAGAATTAAGTTTAGTGGAAACAACACTTCGAAAGAGCAGATGATGCTTTCATCAGTGGACCTGAGAGGGAGAGGATAAAGCAGAAAATATTGAAAATAGTAGTAGGATCCAGTGTCATTCCATATTATCTAAGTTACTCTGTAAAATAAATATCGAATTGATTGGACCCTTTACTTTCACTTTTTCAAAAATTATTTTTATCGCGATCCAGGAATACCATTTCAAAGAATATACAGAGTATTTCTCAATTTGCTCAACCTGCTAATATTCAAGGAGGTTATTCTTGGATTCATTTTGAGAAAAAAACTTCATATGAACTACAGGTTGCTAAAGTTTTAAGAAAAAAATCCTTCTTATGATACCTTTGGTATGACCCTTGATATTTTCGTGAAGCGTAGTACGCATCTTTTCTGCATCAAAACAACATAATTTTTTATTCTTGGCGTACGTGCGGGACTTGCACTGAATTATTTTAAATATAAAAGTGATACGCCACTGCTTTTTCTTGAAATAAGAATAATTTTTGAAATCTTCATTCCTTTTTGAGCAAATCTGGTTTCCTGATTTTTTTTTCTAGTTTGACGTACGGTTTTCGCATAAAAAAAATCATTTATTTGCATCTCCCTAGACCACTTACGAGAAAAAACAATTTATGTAACTTTAAAGAAAAAAATATTTTGGAGAAGAATTTTCAAACGGTAAAATTATAAAATTGAAGTAGTCTAATAGTCTAGTAAACAAGAGCTTTTTTGGTCAACTTTTTTCAGCAGTCTCGGAAAAATATGAACATTCGATTCGGAATAGCATGTAGATGATTTTTCAAATAAATAAAGTTTCGCTCGCAAAAATTGCAAAAGTTATAAACAATTTACTGAAAAAAAGGGGGTTGTTTTTGGCAAATATCTTTAAAACTGATTGAGCTTTTTGAAATCTAAAAAAAAATTCAAAAAGAAAGTTACACGTTGAAAAAATAAAAATATATAAAATCAGTTTTTTATTAACGATTTACGTAGTTGAAAAATTGAGAACTTTAATTATTCATTGTTTTTTCTTTAATTTTTTTATTATTGGAAGCTGCATAAAAATGATTTTTTAAAATTTGTATCTCTTATTATTTAAAAAATTATTATAATCAAATGCATTGTTTATAAGATAATTGAAAATTTTATTTTGGGATCCCAATCTTTGTTGCAAATGATGATTTAAAAAAAATCGTTAAAAAAAAATTTAATTGCTTAAAAACGTATTTGTCAATTAATTTTTTTTTCTACCACTCATAATTAATATTAAGGAACCATTTTTTAAAATCATAATTCATCTTGCTTTTTATATAAAAAAAGTTGGTTTTATTTGATTTTTCATTGTTTATTTAATAAAAAAATTGTTGTAAACAAATAAATTTTTACCTAATATTTTTTTTCTTATTCTACTCAGTGTAACAAAAACAACCATGGGTTGCTTTTTGGATTTTTTTATTTTTTATTTTTGTCGAATTTTATAATAACCGTAATTATTATAGTTTACAAACTAATGGAGATACGATCAAAACTAGAGACTTATTTATTCTCCAATAATATAAGAACAAATTTAGCCTAAAACTCAAGTTGTTATCAAATTATTTTTTTAATTTATTGCAATTGTTTATAAAAATTACTTTGAGAAAAAATTTGTTTAGCTTTCAAGTTTAAATATCTTATGAACTATTACAAATATGACAACATCACTTCAGTAACTTGACATTTAACGTTCATTAATTTATTGCCTCAGTAATATTGTTGGAAAAACCATTAAGTCATTTATAAATTATTATGAACATAATAGAGACAGAGCAAGAAAAATTAAATTCGATTTTTTTTCCAGATATTATTAAATTTTTAAAAAAATAATACGAGTGAGACTTAAATCTAAAAGCTCAAATTGTTTATCAATGAACGTTAATGACAAGTTACTGAAGTGATGTTGTCATATTTGTAATAGTTCATAAGATATTTAAACATTAAAGCTAAAAAAAACTTTTCTCAAAGTATTTTTCATAAACAATTGCAATAAATTAAATAAATAATTTGGTAACAACTTGAGTTTTGAGCAGAATTTCTTCCTTGATTAATGGATAATAAATAAGCCTAAGTGTTTTTATCATATCTCCATTATTTGTTTGAAGGTTGTAGACGATGTGGTAACTTGATTACTATCGTTTCGGACGTCTATCGTCTTAATGGATTCAAAAGGTTTTCACGACGTTTCGAATGCTTGTATCTGCAATCGTCTTCACCTGAAGAGGATTGCAGATACAACGTCAAAACTAAATCCATGAGTTTTCAAAAAACAACTCGTGTAGGTGTTCTGTTATAAATTATAATAATTTAAAGATGAAAAACCAGGTAATTTTAAAATTCGATAAAAAAATATTGATTTTTTTTTTCTCAAAAAACAACTCGTGTAGGTGTTCTTGTTACATTCAGTAGAATGAAAAGAATATGAGGTAAAAATTCAATTGTTTATAACAAATTGTTTATAAAATAAACAATGAAAAATAAATAAAAGATTTTTTTTTAAATATCGAAAAGCAAGATAAATGATAATTTTGAAAAAAAAGTTTCTCAAAAATAATTATAGTCGTAGAAAAAAATTGTTGACAAATGCGTTTTTAAGCAATAAACATTTTTTTAAGGATTTTTTTTAATCATTTGCATTAAAGATAAGGATTCCAAAATTTTATAATCAAAGTTTATAATTTTGCAACTACGTAAATTGTTTAAAAACCTAAGAAATTAAAAAAAAATTCAACGGGGATCTATTCTGAAGCCATTCAAGAATAGTTTCTGGGAAGGAAAAAATTCTCAGATTCATAGTTTAATAAATAATCACACTTTCAATATTCATGTTCCAGCAGCATAAAATTATAGTTAAGCAACTATTGCATAACTAATATCTCCATTAGTTATAAATTATTATAATTTAAAAGATGAAAAACCAGATGATTATAAAATTCGATAAAAAATATTGAAATTTGTTTTTCCCAAAAAACAACTTATCTAGGTGTTTGTGTTACATCAAGTAGAATAAAAAATAAATATGAGGTGAAAATTTAATTGTTTATAACGAATTGTTTATTAAATAAAGAATGAAAAATAAATAAAACATTTTTTTTAATATCGAAAAGCAATATAAATTATGATTTTGAAAAAATGGTTCCTCAAAATTAATTATAGTGGTAGAAAAAACTGTTGTTAACAAAGCAATAAAAAAAAATTTAAGCAATTATTTTTTCAATCATTAGCATCAAAGATGCAAAGATTCCAATTTTTTTTTCAATTATCTTATAAACAACGTATTTGTTTATAACAATTTTTTAAATAATAGGAGATAAAAATTGAAAAAAATCAATTATATGCAGCTTCCGATAATAAAAAAACGAATCATTAAAAATATTAAAAAAAATATTCAATGAATAATTAAAGTTTATAATTTTGCAACTACGTAGATTAATTAATTTAATTTAATAAAAAAAAAAATTCAACGGGGATCTATTCTGAAGCCTTTCAAGAATAGTTCCTAGGAAAGAAAAAATCTCAGATTTATAGTTTAACAATAATCACACTTGCAAATTCATGTTCAAGCAGCAACAAATTATTGTTAATTAAGTATTTCATAACTAATTGAAAAATCGCGTTAAAAATTTTTTTGCCGCTGGATTATTGTTCATTCATCTATCCAGTAAGTGCCTGAATTTTTTCATTTCTAAATTTATATATTTAATATATTTAAATAATTTTTATTGTTAAAGTGTCCGAAGTGCGCAAGCCAGAGTACCCGTTTTCGGCCGTATTTTCACCCCTCTGGCCGTATTGGTCCTACAATTCCGGGAGTTGAGACTCCTTTCAGAAAATTTCCTCCTCTTTTTGAATATTTGTTTAGATTCGCGTGCTACTTTTCACAAAAATATCTACTGTCCTACCAAAATAATCAGAATTCTTTTTTAAAACTGTATCACCTTGTAGTTTGAAACTTAAGACCTTCAGGACATATGTTCAGATGAAGCTTTTTTCTCAAAATGGACCAACGAATATTAAATATTGGCATGTTATTAAGAAACACCCTGTATAGCTCCGAATAAATTCTAATCAATCGGACACAATCAGTTCTCCTTTTTTATTCAAAATAGAAAATTACCTTCGGAAGTTACTAATATTCCACTCAATCGATGATTTATGTATACCGAAAGGGTTGAAGGAAGATAGGGGAGGTGGTTCATCACTGCATTAGCGACTTCTGCTTAAATCGAAATAAAAACATCACGTTGAGTAATCTAAGTGGTGTTCCATTAAACACCATATCACGGGGCGACATGATTACGAACACGCGATTCAAACCAGGCTAGAATAAAGTGCACAGTAATGGTAATACCAACATTCCTGGTCACCATATCATACTGTTTGAACTTCACTTAAAATATTATTGTATACAGTGCGCGCGTAAAGTATGGAAACATGAAGATATCTTTGACACCCTGTAAGATACAATGAAATTCTGTATATTAGATGGACCAGCGATTTTAAATTTTATATTTTCGACGTTGCCAAATGTACAGTTTCTGAGATATACCAACAATATGTTTATTTTTAAATGGGACAACCCGTACATTTTACAATTTTCTGTTACAGTTTTCTATTACCCATGCAGCATACGAACTGATAATGGCCAATATTAACCATTAATTTCAAGAAATTAGGAAAAACTTTTTTATTTTGTAATTAATATTGCGGTATAAACAGAAAATAATACATAAAGAAAAAAATTAAAGGAGATGTTCAATATGACCTCCTTGTCTTTGGAAACAGAAATCCATTCTGAATGAAAATTCATCCAATATTTTTCTAATCGTTTCCGGAGAAATTAGTGCTATCTCCTCTGTAATTCTGTCTTTCAGTCCTTGGATAGTCTATGGCCTATTCACATACACTCCGCTCCTAAAATAACCCCACAAAAAATAATCTAGAGGTGTCAAATCCGGAGATCTTGCTGGCCATTCGATAGCTCCTCTTCTTCCAATCCAACGATTTGGAAATGTAATGTCGAGAAACTCACGAACGCCTCGAAGATAAGAGAGCGCTCCATCTGAATCAAATTGATCTATTCACGATATGGAATTCTATCATAGGAAAAAGTCTGGCTAATTCTGGAATCAACTCAATTCAAAAAAAATGCCCGTATTCTTCACCTGTCATGGTTCTATTCCTGAAATGAGGTCCAATTGGTATTATTAAATTTCCTCCCACACATTGATCTTGTGGATCTGCGTATGTCCTCCACCATCCAATGAGGATTTTCATCTGACCAATACCTGCAGTTTTGTTTATTGACCTCCATTTTCTGGAAAGTAGGCTCATCAGAAAAAGGATTTTATTGAAGAAATAAGGATTAGGGTCAAATCTATTCAACATTGTTTCACAGATCTCCATTCTGCGATCTGGATCGTCTTCATTCAGTTCCTGTACCAATTGTACTTTATGGGGATGCCAATTTTCTTTTTTCAAATATTTACAAAAAGTTGTTTAACTGACGTGATTTTCGTTTGGTATCGAAAAAAATGTGTTTTTTTCTCTGGAATAAGGGCGCCCTTTTCGGAGTTCTCTTACATGTCCACTTTCCTCATATTTAGATAATTTCAGATACAGTACCACTTTGGAGTTCTGTTTTTTATACTTGTTATTAAATATTTACATTTTTTTATTTCGCCCTACAAATAATTTAAAATAAAAAAACCAAATTTCATAATTTTTATTTACCTGTCACCCATCCTTTAGTATTAAAATTTCCCCAAATTTTTAAATTTGTTGAATATACCATTGTTTTTACTTGTTTTAATCCTGGGAAGCCATTTTCCCAAAAACTACCCCACTTTCCTACTGACAGTAAATCCGTACCTACACAGTTAAACCTTTTTTAACAAAAATAACCCGATATTAAAACATTTTATCACTCAAAACACAAAGATTTTTTTAAACCCAACTTTTTAAATTTTTTTTTTTTCTTTTATGAATATCAACAGTTGCAAAAAAAATTTTTTCCCCAAATTTCTATAAAGAATGGCAATTGGCCATCAACAGTTTAAACTGCATGGGCAAAAAATTAACAGAAAATCTATAATATACGGGTTTTCCCTTTTAAAAAAAAAATTATTGTTCAAAATCTCAGAAACTGACTTTTGGCAACTCGAAATATAAAATATAAAACCCAGTCCTTCTAATATACAAAACAAAATTTTGTTTTGTATTTCGGGGTGTAAAGATATCTTTAGTTTCCATCGCGCACTGTATATGAAAAAGGTTTTAAAATTAAGTGGCGCCGCGTTGATTAGCGTGGAGTTTTTTGGATGTTTTTGCCTTTATTCAACTATTCAAAAGGGAGCTTGTAAAGCGTGGTTTTATCTGTGGTAGGCTATGGATGCGGGGCCCCCCCAACCTTTTCCAAACAAACATTGGTTTCATGCATCGGGCGGATTCCCCCTTTCCTTCAATGGCTATCAAAATTTCACATCTTCTATGCCTTTTGGGTCCTGATATAATCCTTTTCAAATTGCAGTTTACCCCAAAGGGGAGAAAGGGGTAAAACCAACAAATGGGGACCCACGAAAAAAATTCTTCTCGCTTGGCGGTATAAAAAAGGAAAAAATAGTACATATTCAACCCATTAAAAAAGTCTTCATTTTCATGAGCCACCATTTTGAAATCAGGTTAAAATTTTCGAAAAAACGTCGAATAAAAAAAAATATCTTTTAAATACGGAAAAAAAAAAAGAAAACATGCTCTATACCCTTATAATTAAAATGTACATTTATCTAAAAAAAAAAAAAAAAATTCTTCAGTCAAAAAAAAAATCTATCAAAAAATTAAAACCTTCAAATCTTTCCTAAAAAGAAAAATAAATAATAATTTTTAGATGTCAAACAACGAATGAAAATCTTGTTAAACATGAATTACCTTTTTTTTCCCGAACCCACCCTCACTCTGTAATTATTCTAAAACTTTTTTGGGGGGCCACTGATTTGAATATCATTTTGATTCAAAAAACCATCAATAAGAAAACTGTTTAAAAAAAAAATGTAACTGCTCAAATCAAATGAAAATTTAAACAAATAAGGATATAGACAATTCTTGGGTTCAAATCCTCATGATTTGGGAAAAAAAAGATATCTAATATTTAATTTTAAATCCGGAATTTTGTTTGTCGGGAAGGAAAATCAAAAAATTTATGGACCGGCAATAAACTTAAAAAGAAAGGGAAACAGGGTGAAAACATTTAATTCTCAGGAAGTAATTTGGATTTTTTTTTTTATTTGTGTGCATCTTAAAAAAAAAAGAATGAATAAATTTAGACAAACTCTACCAAAACAAAATTTCCCAATATTTTATTAAAAGAAAGATTGATAATGTTCTTTCAACGCCGCCATTTGTTAATCTTTGGACAGGGCCTTTTGAAAATATTTTTTGTGAAATTTCGATCCATTGTTTTAAAAAATTTTTTACTTCGTTTTTTATATATATATATATATATAAATGGCCAAAATTTTAAAAAGGGGGAAAATTCTCAATTGTTTAAAAGAAAAATTTTTTTGGAAAAATTTAAAACCGAATATCTAAAGATGTAGTTCAATTCCAGGGGTTTAGGATGTTTTTTCCAAAAAAAAAATTCCCTTTTATCGTGGATTTTTCAACAAGAAAAAAATTTTATTCAATATTCAATTGGAATGTTTTTTTCCTTTTTCCATGAATACCCACAAGGGTTATCTTGACATAAGGGTGATAAAGTTTATCTTTCAGTCCAGATGATTCCCTTGATTTTTTAATATCCCCGACATTTGAATAATATTATTGAACTGGGGTTTTTGGGAAAGTCAAAAGTACACTTATGCTCCTGATATAGATATTAATTTCAAAGTCAAAAAAAACTTTAAAAACAAACACTTTTAAAAACATTCCGTTGAATATTGAAAAAAAATCTGTGACCATTTAAGATAAAATAAAGTGAACGAACAGAGGAAATTTCGCATGGGTTTACCTTTCCCCGAACGATGTTTGTCGACTTTCGTTCGTGGACGCTTTTTTAAACCCCCGTTTTTTTTTCCTTTTAATCATTACAATTCTAGTTTTTTTGATTAGCTGGAGAATGGGGATTTTAAGGTCTTAACTAACAAAAAATCAGAAAACATTGCGATGTGCGGGAAAATTTAAATTTAAATAAATTTTATTCGTTTTTTAAAATTTTTTTATTCTATCAAAAAAAAAAAATCTAATCGGAAACCGGCCGTTTTTGACTCCCGGAACCAACAAAATTGAAATTTAGTACTTCATTCATAAATCGACGATTGATTTCTTGTTTTTTTTCTTCAAAATATCAGGAAAGCTGGTGTTTATTTTTTGACCAGCGGAAGACAAAAGACAATAAAAAATTAAAGATTTCTCTCCATTTTTTTTTTATTGGTTCCCAATTAGGATCTTTTTATTTCCCCCAATCAAAAAAAAACTGTAGAATCTAAAAACTTTCGTTTTGCACTTTGAAACCCATCGAAATTTTGCGCCACGTGTTCAGTTTCTGAATCAGTACAATTGTCGTGATTTTTTTTGAAACAATTTCAATTCGAAAGTTTCCCTTTTTTAATACGATTGTTAATTTTCTACAAGTGATAATTATGATGGTGCCTCAAACAGTATGAACAACTGTTCTGATTTATACCAGTTTTGATATAACAAGGTTAGTTTTTTCTTACTTGAAATTGAAAAACTATCTCAGGTACCTGCAGGTATACATTTACCAAAAAAATCAGTCCAACATTTCAAATTTAAATGTCGGTTAAATATTTTTGATTGGCAATTGAAAGTTTTTCCCCTGGTAGGTCACCAAATTAGGCGGGGGGCGCTACCCAAAAAATTTTTTCGAAATTTTTCAATGAACAAAACATGTTTTTAAAAACTTTTCAGACTTATATCCACTGTAATTCGTTATAAAAAGGCTCATACACTGTTATTCAGGGGTAAGAGGGGAGATCACACCATTATATATTTGTGGAATTTTGTCGTTGCTGACTAGTTGGTATGAAACTCGGGATATTGGGGGTTTCGCAATGGAAAAAAAAAACTCTTTTTAGATTATTCAAACTTTGGGAAAATTTTTTTCCCTATAAGTTATTCTTGTCCTTTTGTAATTTTAGTTAATGTTGTAACACAACCTCAACAGGATCTTGATTTACCTTTTTTAATTTTTTTTTTTTTTTTTTAATTTTTGGTTATTTAAAAGATTATAGCTGACATTTTGCCTGTTTATCATTCACCTTCTCTCATGTATAAAAATATATTTGTCATTTTATTTTTTTTTATGTTTAGAAATTGAAAAAAAACAAAACCCTTTATTATTTTTTCGTTAAGATAAACGTCAACCTTCTTCAATTGAACACTACCATTGACAAACGGATCGTTATTGTGAAATGAAAGCCGCACCATTTCCTTGAATCAATTTTGTAAGGGATCTGGCCTCACAGCACACTCGAAGCAAATAAAAATTTCCCATCCTATTTGTCAATCCAATCCTATCAAATATAATTCCTTCACGTAAAAAAGAGCAAATTGAAACCTGCAATACACGGGATGAACGAATAGACCTTATCACCCCATCGCCTCGCGGAGCAGAATCTTTTTTGCTCCCAATTTACAATGAAATGAAGTCGACGAAATATGTACGTATTTCCCAATGGCAACTGTCCATATCTAGAATGAGAGGAAGATGCATTGGTTGTTATTTTTTAAAGCAAATTGATTTTTATTTCATAAAATTTGATGCATAATAACGTAGGAACTGACATCATACCGTCCACAACGAGTAACAGTAGGCTTGTGATGCTTTATTTCTAGCGCGTAGCTTCTCAAAAGTTCGCTCCCCCCCCTCTTATTTTTGGAACGATTATACATAAACAAGTGAAATTTCCATAGTATTAGATGAGAAATCTCAAAAATGACTCCACAAGGCCAAAAAAT
>JAFIRS010004886.1:0-71825 GCA_018342105.1 Gonioctena quinquepunctata
GTCAGTGATTTTTTTGTTCTTAAAATTTTCTACTTTCTGATATTTAAAAAAAAAAATTTATAGTAAATGTTCTCAGAAAATGCAAAGAAATAACGGTGTGCCCAGACCCTCCTAGCCCCTTTCCCACTCTCTATGAAATACCTTTTGATGGGCTAAAATTTTCCGTAGGTCACTCAGGTATATAAGTTATCTTAAAATAGCAATAAATAGGCATCTACGCATATAATTTAAAGAAGATTCTACAACTTTCTCAGAATATTGTAGATGTCTTATTGAATTCGGATTCGAGTTTTTTTCGTTTTTTTGCATTTTCTGTCATTGTAATGTACTTTATTTCTATACCATCAGAAAGTAGAGATTTCAACGAACAAAAAGCCCACTGACTTTTTCAAAAATGCTGATATTTTGACGGGAGAATTTTCGATGGAAAATTAGGGTTCTTTTTCGATATTGAGTCAAAATAAGGTGAAAAAATAAATATTTTATGTCAAAAAAATTACAGTGTGTTTGGAACATAAGAAAAGAGGTTTCCACTGGATTTCGTGAAAAAAAATTGTAGAAGATAAAACAAAACCAAAAAAAACTTGGTTATTTAAATTTTTTCACATGAATTTTGAGGTTATGTGAAAGAAGTGTGAATACAAAAGTTGTAGATCTTCTTATTACCTACAACTTTGCCATGTAAGTTTTTTCCATAGGACGTGTAGTTTCGCCGGAAATCGAGATAAACAGTTTTTTACCCTTAAAAACTCACCCCCTTCCACTTCCCGACCTCAGATCGCCCGTAAATTATTTTTCCTTTCATTTTTGTTATATTCTCTTCCTTTTACAATGGGTTTCATCCTAATATAATTTTTTTTAACTTTTTACCATTTTCAAAGGCTTCAGCACTGGCCTAATAAGTAGAGACTCATATAGTTTTTCTGTAGAAGTAGAGATGGACACTTTAGTATTTTTTTCAATTAATGTTAGGCAATTATGTCTAAAGGGTTGAAACTTGTGAATTGTATTGAAACCTTACTTGAATTTACTCAATGGATGGATGACATATGGATACTTCAAATTCAACTGTCTCTTTTTCTCATCATGGATTGCAGTTTCGCTCCTGAAATACCGAGTATTCAGTGGATTATCCGGAGAAATAAGTAATAATTTTTGGAGCTTTCTGGGACAGCTGGCTTTCTTGCCAAACAATTCTTCACTTTCTGTTTTTCCTTCGAGCTTACATGTATGTTGCATTCTGACATATAAGTTTGAAAGATTTTGACAAACTGGTTACTAAGATGTATAAAAACCCTGGTGCTTGCACTTATACCTGTAGAAGTTTGGGATCGACTTGGCGACACTTGGCCTACTTGATAATAGAGGTTACTAGCGTGTCAGATGGCGCCAATTTCGATTCAGTTTCAATTCAGTAACAGGGTATATTCATTTCCTCAGATTTCTTTTTGAGGTGAACTGTGCGCGGGTTCTAATTCTAGCTTTGCTATTGGTTCAAAAGAGACATCTGTCAAACTTCACCAATAGCAAAGCTAGAATTCGAAGACCCCGAACATTGTACAAAGAAAGCACTGTGGTGTTGTTTTTCGTATTTTGTACGATTTAAATTTGAGGTTAACTTCATTTTGACAGACGGAGAATTGGAAATGAAATTGTCATCAAATTGCAGAAAATAAAAAATTCAATGCATACAATATAATGAACTATGGAAATATCATTATTCGTCAAGATTTGTACTTGCTTTTGGTATTGAATACAGGCGAAAATCCAGGCTTCAGTCCACACAAAATACAAATGTGGCCCATTCTACAAAAAGTATCTTTACACACTACACTACCTCAAAATAAACAACTCCTCACGCACTAATGAACTAATTAACGAGTGATTGTTTGAAGAACAAACTCAGGAATAAGCTAAACAAGATTTCATATCGAAGAGATGGAAAACGCATAGATACCGACAAAACACTGAAAATAATTTCATATAAGATGCTGCAGATGTCAGAAATTAGGTTCTGACATTAAGCGAGAACAATTTTGGACGGCGCCATCTACCACAGACAGAAAAGCTCTGTTGAAGTAACAGGTGGTGTCCCCCCAAAAATCTAAACAATATCGAATCAGTTCATTCACCAGGGTTTATAGACATCTTAATAAAAACCCTGGTGCTTATACCTGTAGAAGTTTGGGATCGACTTGGCGACACTTGGCCTACTTGATAATAGAGATTACTAGCGTGTCAGATGGCGCCAATTTCGATTCAGTTTCAATTCAGAAACAGGGTATATTCATTTCCTCAGATTTCTTTTTGAGGTGAACTGTGCGCGGGTTCTAATTCTAGCTTTGCTATTGGTTCAAAAGAGACATCTGTCAAACTTCACCAATAGCAAAGCTAGAATTAAGACCCCAACATTGTACAAAGAAAGCACTGTGGTGTTGTTTTCGTATTTTGTACGATTTAAATTTGAGGTTAACTTCATTTTGACAGACGGAGAATTGGAAATGAAATTGTCATCAAATTGCAGAAAATAAAAAATTCAATGCATACAATATAATGAACTATGGAAATATCATTATTCGTCAAGATTTGTACTTGCTTCTGGTATTGAATACAGGCGAAAATCCAGGCTTCAGTCCACACAAAATACAAATGTGGCCCATTCTACAAAAAGTATCTTTACACACTACACTACCTCAAAATAAACAATTCCTCGCGCACTAATTAACTGATTAACGAGTGATTGTTGAACAAACTCAGGAATAAGCTAAACAAGATTTCATATCAAAGAGATGGAAAACGCATAGATACCGACAAAACGCTGGAAATAATTTCATATAAGATGCTGCAGATGTCAGAAATTAGGTTCTGACATTAAGCGAGAATATAGACAAACATTTTTGGACGGCGCCATCTACCACAGAGAGAGAAGCTCTGTTGAAGTAACAGGTGGTGTCCCCTAAAAAATCTAAACAATATCGAATCAGTTCATTCACCAGGGTTTTTAGACATCTTACTGGTTACTAAGAAATACAAGATGCCAGAAATTGAGTCACATATTACTGAATGATGGTGCTACGGAATTTATACTATGAGCTTTTGCTGATGGAGAGACGGCTATGTGTTAATAGGTTGAATTGCTGCACGCGGCAATGGGGTGCTGCAGTGGCTTTGGGTCTATTCGACCAATGACCTAGTAGAGATAGACCCCGTTATTTACATTTCGGACTGCAGCCAACAACGAGTCACAGTCTAATAGTCCAAGAGCTAGCAACGTTTTCGAGAGAGAATTTCAGGTAGGCCAGTTTTTAGATATGCAATCTCTCTCACTCTCCCGGGCTACCTGGCTGGCGGTAATGGTTGCGTTCATCAGTGCGCATCGTATCTGTACAGGTAAAATATCAATTTTTCAAATAATTTTAAGAAAGTTTTTTTTTTATTATTTCAATTGAACTTTTTGACACATGAATCTATTATTGCCAGATATTTTTATTGTTGTTTAAGCTGTGCCAAACGCTTATTTAGAATTAAAAAAAAAAAAAAAATTGTATGGCTGAAATTTTTATATGGTGTTATTTAAGTATCTCCAAATTCACATACAGAAGTTAATATCTAAGAAGTTGGCACTTCTAATGCAATTATTGAGCCTGAAAGTGTGGCAAATATAGAAACAAATTCAAATGTCAAACGAGTTTGTTTTTTTTTTGTGGAAATGATCGCAAGCAATCAAAAGGTGAACAACAAACTTTACACTCCTCAAATGATGCAAAAATTTATAAAAAAATAGCAAAGTGGATGATAAAATTAAGTAACCAAGAGTTGCTAGAAAAAATTGAAAATTTACAGTCAAAAAGAGAAATAATTTTTATTATCATTCGTGTGAATTGGGGTATTTAAATTAATCAGCCAAGTTACTATCGGGTTCAATCAAATTCGTCCACATAATTTTGTAGCTGAACTCAAAAATATGTATTTTAAAGAAGCCCTTGTTAATTTTTTTAATTGACCATCGAGCTGGTGATGGAATAGTTCCTTTCATTGGAAATAGAATAATTTATGTCAACTTCAACAAGTGCTATTCATATCGGGTTGAAAGTAATAAAGTTATTAAAACTGTTGAAGATTCATTATCTTGCGAAGAACACGAAGAAGCCGATTCTCGAATAATATATCACATTCAACAAATAAATGTCGATGCCGAAGTTGTGATACGCTGCTCAGACACAGATATTTTAATAATACTTCTTGGTAACATAGATCATTTGAATGCATCATCAAAACTCTGGATAAATTTGGGTGTGGAGAATAATGAGCGATTTATAAGCGTCAATCAAGTATACGAAATTCTAGGGAATTCTTTATCGAAAGCACTACCGTGCTTTCACGCACTCACAGGATGCGACTACACACCAGCTTTTTTCCGGAAAGGTAGACTTCGACCTTTTAAACTGTTATAGCAATCAGAACAGTATCAGTCAGCCTGTAAAAATATTATAACAGATGATGAAGAATTGCTGGATGAGAAATTTAGGAAAAATTAATTTGTCATATTTACGGAGCTCGTGATTCTTGGAACGTCAATAACGTTCGGTTCCATCTGTTTTCAAACACTTACCGGTCGAAAAAATCAGACGATAATTTTGAGAAAAAATTCCGTAATTTTGGCCCATCAAGCCTACCACCAGTGAAGCTGAATTGTATCAACATTTACTACGAGTTCGTTACGTCACAAAGTTTTGGAGAAATGCTCATTTAAAACACCCAACATCTCTACCACCTCAAACTTCCGGCTGGACCATAAACCATAAATATGATTTTATCTGGTTTGTTGGAGAGCAATTACCATTACAGATAATAACTTATTACGAAACGATAACACTTCGAAAGACGATGATGACAAAGAAAATGACAGCAGTGATGAAGATGATGATGATTATCAAGATGCCTCCGTTTTTGTGATACAATTATGGATTAAAAATCTAACCTTAATTTTCACGTGACCATCCAAATTTTTGTTCATTTTCATACTTGAGGTTGATCATTATCTTAATTTTGTAAAACAATAAATTATTATTTTGATACCGTATTAATCCACAAATCAATTCAATGGTTTTTAGTCCTTTCTCTGAAATTTATTTGACAACTATTTCTAGACCAAGCAAAATGATACCACATCACTTTCAACTTATAGATCGGTCTGGCTGAAGGTTCAACAATTGAATTATAGTTTGGCAAATTAATTTTGGCTTTTTAGATACTTAAATAACATCATATACAAATTTCAGCCATACTAAAATATTTTGAAATTTTTTTTTCAATTCTAAATTAGCGTTTGGCACAGTTTAAACAACAATATAAATATCTGGCAATAATAGATTCATGTGTCAAAAAGTTCAATTAAAATAATACAAAAAAATAAACCTTAAAATTATTTGAAAAATTGATATTTTACCTGTACAGGTTCGATACGCACTGATAAACGCAACCACTACCGCCAGCCAGGTAGCCCGTATGACGTCCGATAGAGTGAGAGAGATAGCATATCTAAAAACTGGCCTACCTGAAATTCTTGTTTTCCCGACGTTGCTAGCTCTCGTACTATAAGCTCTATGTTTATTTTCGTTCGTTTTATGGAACATTGTTGCCAGTTAATCAAAAAGTTGGAAGAGCTGACTTCCTGTTCGAATTTGTCCCATTTTCTGTCTTCTTAACAATCTCAACTTGGTGAATTTCACAGACGGTGTTTGCCTCATAAGTATCAATCACATATGTGTATACAGAAATATGGAAATAAGAATTTATTTTGTGATGAGTAATATATTCCTCCTTCATGATCACGTACGTCGAACAATCGGCAACGGTGGAATCTTTCGCTTAGGGCCGGTTTTATAAATATGTTTTGAAGTTAACTTTAATTTTATCAGTCAAGTTAACTTGAACTTCAAAATGTCAGTTTTATAAAGGTACCATTTTTTAAATAAAAAGAAGAAGAAGGCAACAAGGTAACCTACAATTTTTCACTAGGCAAAACGATCCCGTTGAACTGGAATAAGTTTTCATCATTTTCCATGAGAAAATTAACGTAACGTTCTGGTGCAGACTAATCTAGGATTGAGCGAGTTTTTACTCGTTTTTAAACAGACGATGGGCTCTTGAAGAAAAATCCCGTCCCTTCCCAAAATCCTCCTGTATCGTCTGTGGGCAAGATAAAAGTGAAAAAGAGAACATTCAAAGAGAGTTGTCAGGAAAGAAAATAGAGTTAAGAAGGGAAAAAAGAGAGATTATTCAACATACCGAAAATTATTCATACAGTATGGAAAAAGGGTGGCTATAAATGTATATCTGGGTGATGACACATTGTTTACTTTTCGAAACATTGATGTTTATATGATTTTAGCCATTGTACACTTAAAACTTGTCGAATCTCTTGTGACTGTTGACATTCAATGAAATTCTGGTTTACCTGGTGAATATTCTGTTGACTATTGTGTGTGTAGCCAAGAAAAAAAGTGAAGAAGAGAACCTTCGAAGAGAGTTGTGAAGAAAAAAAAAGATACTTAAGAAGAGAAAAAAGAGATATTATTCGACATACCGAAGATTATTCATACAGTATGGGAAAAAACTATATGTTTATCTAGGTGATAAGGACACATTTTCACACCAATACATCTTGTTTGTTTGAATTTGAATAAAAAAACTGTTTTATTTTTAATTCGAACATTCGACGATAACAATGCAGTTGACTTGTGAATACCCACAAAATCTCCAGCAACTACCAAGAATGAACCAGTTGCATAAAGTCTGAGTGTAATCAACACTTGTGTTTCTGGCGATAGAGGATGATTTCTAAAAATAAAAATATTTATAATTCTACAATAATTAAAATAGGTACTAGAAATGCTAATTGTAAATTTACAATTTACAATTAGTTGGTCTTTGTAAATTTGCTTCAATGTGCCCCATTGATGGTCGAAATCGGTTTTTAAATTCTGTATCGTTCCACAAGGTGAAATGGTCTAACCGATTCCTAAATATCCTTTGTCGCCGAGGGGCTCCAACAATATTCACAGCATCTTCTTCATCATCGGTTAAAAGTTCCTCAAAAATAACGTGGATATCGTTTTCTAACATTTTGCGAAAACGAAAAATCAAAACAATAAAATTGAGGTTATATGACTCATATGCAATATTGACAGGAACAGGAGAATTGTCGACGATCGAAAACCACCATTTTCTACAAAGTTAACTTTAACCGACACCCGTTCCACCCGATAAAGTTAACTGCTACATTTTGAAGTTAACTATAACATGTGACGTCCTCCACAAGTTAACTTCTAGTTATCTGTCGAAATAGTTTTATAATACCCACCCTTATCCATTCATAAAAATTGTAGTTGTGTTGTGTGAAGTAAACTTCTCATTTTTGTATCCTGATTTTGTGAATATTTCAGGGAAATATCAATCAGATTATAAAAGCATACTCCGAACTCTATGAAAATTGTGTTTCTGTGTCGAAAAGGACGTATTTCTGTAGGTAAGTTTTTGAGGTTATATCGTCAAACAGAGGCGTAGACTTTCATAAGAAAGGTGTTGACCGGCTTTCTGATTTGTTTCTTGTAAATGAATGCAGATAATGAGAAATCGAATTCAATGCTCGTTATGTTCATTTCATACATTCATAAGAATAAGATTGATCGGGACTATTCTACATTTGTTTTATGAAAATATTTTCTTTTTAGAATCTATTCCACAGTCCTCCTCGAAAGCGGTGAGTATAAAATGAGACTAAAAATATATTATTTTATTCTCGAGTGACATTGGGGTGTAGAATGGATAATGCAATCAAGTGTTGATTGTTCAAGATAGTAAGAGATTTTTAATCTAGACATTTTTCATTTTGAACCTTTATAGTAAATTTAAGGTACCGGGAAAATTTTGTTTCAGAACAATATCAACCGTTGGGAACTATTTCGCCTGAATCTCTTCTTTGTGATACTGATTCAACTCAAAATAGATATATAAAGGTTTTTGGGGGGCAGATATGGAATTGAAATCGATATTTTCTTGTTGACAAACTGAAAATTCTCTACCTGAGCCAATATATGATGAGAATTGTGAGAACTGGATTACAAGGGACGATTAAAAATATTATTCATTTACCTAAACTCAAATATTGAAAAGCATTAAGAATGAATTATTTGGTATGAACTCATCAGAATTTCAATTTTACAGTTCCAAGGATTCTACGGTTACAGTTTCACCGATATCTTCTAATCCAACTGCATGACAGTTTGAGGCTGCTTATAAGCGCCTTTTAGTACATAGTGAAATCGCCGCACCGAATACAGGAAACTCTATTGATTTAGATGAAATTTCAATTTTAACATGCGGGGTACGCGCTATACTATAGATGAAAATGGCCAGAATTTGCTGGAAACTAATGAATTCAAATCATTCGAAGCCAAAATGAATATGGACATCGAGCAATATGCCCATTATAGTTCCTCTGCTTGGCATTTAACAACTTATGTTGAAGATATTGTTTGTTATATTTCAGGATTCGTTGTTAAATCTTTGAAAAACTGTGTAACTTTCCTGAAATGCCAAGAACTATTAGAAACTGACATAGTCTTGTATCAATTGCAAAAAAGAAAAAAATATGGTAAGCTTATCAATGCTTCAAAGTTGGTATCTGAAGTTTGTAAAACTGTGAGAAATATTTCAGATTCTTTCACAAAACAATAAATATTTTCAACAAACAATTAAAAAACATTGATCCGAAACACTGTTTCAGTGTTACCCGTCAATGTTTTCGATTATTTTGGTTCACATCTGATGGGCATGCAATGAAGTTGATAAAACTCATTTTGAAATTTTATTCCAAAATTAGACTGCATTACGAAACTGTCAAAAATTTGGAATCGAATCGCAAAAAAAGAGTTCGGAGTATGAATACAAAAATGATATTGTTCCGTAATGAATAAAACTTATTTGAAATTTTTTGTGTTTCAATATTTCATCCGCATCACACGTTGATGAAACAATCCCGAAAATCACCATTCATTATTGCACCTGAATCAATCACGAACAATTCTTCCTATCAACCAACAAATCTCAACAATCTCAAAACCCGTCTTTTATTCCACTCACTTTACTCTTCGTACTGCCAGTATCCATTTTTCCCTTTGGTAACGTTTGTAGCTCACAGTAGAAAAATCATAAAATTTCGTATTCGCGGGTGCATTTGAACGCGTATTTTTGCACCCTACAACACAGCAGTGGTCACCAGACCACTTCTTTTTTCTTTCACGTCATTTACATTTGATTCGAGGTTATTTGCGGCTGACTCGTTCATTGTCATTCATTTATTGTAGGCGCGCTTTTGACACTGTGCCTCTCTTTGATAGGACCTTTTTAATCGTCGAATCACAATGCAAATGCCGTTTTGACGTTTGCTAACGAAAAATTTCAACTATCGCACTTTGTAGACAACCTTTTCATCTCAGCGGTAAATGGGGATAAGTGATACTGTCTGGATCCGTTTTTCCGAGTCCGCCACTGCGGCGCTGCATGTTAACCTCCTTCCCCATGCTCCAAGTCCATATTGTTCACTATACATTTACTACTGTTGGAATTGTAATCGATCAATGGAATGTAAGTTCTATAGATTAAATGCAAATAAAATAAAATACAGGTTTAAACAATTATTTTTCCTAACCACAGATATAGTCATTAATACAATATTTTATTACTTGTGAGCGTAAAAGTTAAAACCTACCATTTTTCATGGAAAAAATTACTTTCACACTACTCTAACTCTTATTATTAACAATATTTTCTGTTCTATAACCATTATCCCAAGAAAATCTTTCATAACTCATCATTTGCATATATGAAATAGCATTTCACGACGATAAAATGATTTTTTCTCATATCTGTCCGTAAAGAAAAATAACTTTTGTGAAATATATATATATATATATATATATATATATATATATATATATATATATATATATATATATATATATATATAAGTATCCCACTTGACTGTATTATGATTTTCGGTGAGCGCCCATTCGAAACGGTTAAACCACCGGAAGAAGGCAA
Organism: Gonioctena quinquepunctata; assembly: GCA_018342105.1. NCBI lineage: Eukaryota > Metazoa > Arthropoda > Insecta > Coleoptera > Chrysomelidae > Gonioctena > Gonioctena quinquepunctata. The sequence goes on from JAFIRS010004886.1 coordinate 10,108, forward strand.
TACATTTTTTTTGAAGTAGATCTTTTCGGACCCATTTGGACAAAACAATAGTTCGGAACATTCATCCCTTTCTGACCATTTAACCCAAACCGAAGTGAACTGTGAATATCGTCGAAGTTTTGGAAAAAAGGAATATTTCATTCAAAATAGATATTGCATTTTGCTACAGAAACAGCAGACGCCGAAAGTTCAACCCCTAAATGAGTAACTTTTAACTATTTCTAACTGTTGTTTTTCAAGATGTCACTAATCTTTATGCCTCTCTAGTAATGTGTAGTGAATATATATCGACGGCAGAAATTATCCTGGAATTTATGAAAAATCTGCCAATGTTGTCCCCAGTGTAAATCCGGCTACAAGGCTCACTAACGCTTTTGTTAGCTATTTGTTTTGGCATGATGTAAATGAAAAAATTAATGAATGGAAATATTATTTAATTATCAACAATAAATATCAGAAAAATAAACAAAATGAGTCATAAAAAGTATACAAAAGTATCACATTCATGTACCTTTGTTTTCCTAAAAGGAAAACAACATCGGAAAATAAAAGTTATTCGCGACAAGTAGCTATCGTATTCACCCCGTAAACCTAGCACAACCACCTTGAGATTTTCGATTTTTTTTCTGGCCAAAATTTTGGGCCAATTTTAGGCTTATTTATTACCCTATTGACAAATTTTTGCTCTTCAATTATGAGAGATATTGCGGGTTCTGCTAGCTTAACGTTAAGCTAGCAGAACCAAAACTAATCGAATGTATAAAAAATCTGATCACACCATAATTTTAGGCTCATTGTAGGCTAACTTTCGAACCCACCGCCGATTTTCCCTATATAGGTGTTTTTAAAGTAAAGCTAGCAGAACCCAACTTTAAAAAACACCTCCGAACAAATCCTCTTGGACAATAATTTCAGGCTCTATACATGTGAATTTATTAACCTATTTGAAAATGTTTTGCTCAACACTCAGGGAAAATATGGACACTATTTGCAATCTGTCGGATTCCACATTACTTCCACTGGAATCCACTGATAACTTTTTATGAATTTATGAAAAAAAAAACAATTACTTCGAAAGCATTTTGAGAAAATCCAAAGGGGTAAGGTGAACGATACAAATTCATAACACCTTTTTTCTACAATGAAAGGGTTTAGGTAGTAGAAATGGAATCCGACAAAATGCAAATAGTGCGCATATTCTCTATGATTGGTGGGCAATTTTTTTTCAACTATAGTAATAAATTAGCCAGAAATGAGTTATAAATTGGAATCTAATAGAATGCAAATAATGTACATATTGTCTCCGATTGTTGGTCTTTTTTCAATATCAATGAATAGCCTGAAATGAGGCTAGGAGAACTCGGTATATTGAAAAATATCGAATACTTCTGAAAAATTTTGAAAAAATCGAAAAGGGAAAGGTGGATGATCTAATTTCATAACAAGTTATCAGTGGTTTCCAGTGGTAGTAAAGTGGAATCCGACAGAATGCAAGTAGTGTCCATATTTTCCCTGATTGTTGAGCAAAACATTTTCAAATATGGTAAAAAATTCACAAGAATAGAGAGCCTAAAATTATTGTCCAAGTGGATTTTTTCTGGGGAGTTTTTTTAACTTGGGTTCTGCTAGATTTACGGTACCCAGGATAAAAAAAAAATGTTTATAAGGAAAATCGGCAGGGGGTTCAAACGTGAGCCTAAAATGAGCCTAAAATTATGGTGCAATCAGATTTTCCATAAAAATTCTATTAGCCTGAAGTACCAGCTTAGGGTGGATCTAGCAAAACCCAAGATTTCTCCTACATCTGAAGAGCAAAATTTTTTATAATAGAGTAATAAATTAACCCTAAATGAGCAAACAATTATGACGGATAAAGTTCCCTCGAATTCTTTGATATCTCAATGGGGTTGTGTCAGCCTAAACGCGAAGCTAGGAGAACCCGGTATATAAAAAAAATAATTGCTTCGAAAACATTTTGAGAACATTGATAAGAGTAAGGTAAATGATACAAATTCATAACATGTTTTTTCACAATGGAAGGGTTTTGATAGAAATGGAATCCGATAAAATGCAAATAGTCCCTATATTCTGGAAAATAAACATTATTCTCCATGTTCGTGGGGCTATTTTTGTTGACAATATGAGCCAACAATTATTACGTAGGAAGTTTTTTCAATAATTTGAGATTCCAGCCTGAAGTTAAGAAAATTCAGTATTTTGAATAAAAAATTGTACATATTTTGAGAAAATAGAATGGTTGTATGTGGAATCCTATAGAATGCAAATAATGTACTATTGTCCCTGATTGTTGTTCTTTTTTTTTTTAATAGTAATGAATAGCCTGCAATGAGGCTAGGAGAACTCGGTATATTAAAAAAAAACGATTACTTCGGGAACAGTTTGAGAAAATCGAAAAGGGAAAGGTGGAATCTAAATTCATAACATAGTAGTGTGGAATCCGACAGAATGCAAATAGTGTCCAAATTTTCCCTGAGTGTTGACCAACAATTTTTCAAATAGGGTAACAAATTCACATGAATACAGCCCAAAATTATTGCCCAAGAGGATTTGTTCGGAGGTGTTTTTTTGCTAAAGTTGGGTTCTGCTAGCTTTTTACGGTAAAGCTAGCAGAACCCATTATTTTTTTTTAAAGAACCCATATAAGGGAAATCGGCAGTGAGTTCAAACGTGAACCTAAAATGAGCCTGAAATTATGGTGTGATCAGATTTTTGATAAACATTCGATTAGCTCTTTGGTTATCTCCCATTATTGAAGAGCAAAAAATTTATCAATAGCGTAATAAATTAGCCTAAAATTATGTCCAGAAAAAGATTGAAAATCCCAAGGTGGTTCTGCTACTTTACGAGGGTTGTCGTATTCCTGTAAAAATATCCTAATCAATGGCGGATCTAGGAGAAAACTAAAGGGTTTTCACGTCCCGGAGATGAAGGATATAACGTCATAGGAAGTTGGTATAGATATAAAAAAACATATTACCAGTTCTTTCTTTCGAATTTGTAAAGGTGGATTGTCAGAGATATATTCCCAACTGGAAATTCTTGGAATAAGTAGTTGTTTAGAGATACTTTATATATTCAATCAATCCCGCTGATGTTTTGTATCTGTGGAAATACCAGATTTTTAAGAATAATTGAAATATTTAGGGAAAGAGTCGTATGTGAAAATCGCCCACTTTTGGGTTGTCTACCAAAAGTTCAAATAATATCGAACAAAATTCATAAATAGACACATGAAAGCCTACACTGGGCAGCCAACCTCTATATACATACCAAGTTACTCAATGCGTTTTTCCTTCTACTCAGATGATGTGTAAAATCTGTCCGCTCTGCTTGAATGCGAAGCTGTCGCGAATGACCATGAATATAAATAAAAGATTCAAAAATAATATATCGAGAAATTGAAAATATTTCGAAGTAAAATCCAGACGCGAGCACTTTATTGGCTCAACGTATCTGCTTCCGTCTTGTAAGTTTTTGCGAAAACCATCTTTTTGTAATCTTCTTCTATCTTCAGCAACTTTTTCAGTTTATATTCGGCTTCGGCGAGAACTCTCTGGAAAACTTCTTTGTTATTCTTGAGACAATGCTCGAAATCTGTTTTTCTCAGTTTGTAAAGATGCGATGTTTCTATGGCGATAACCGTAGTGATGACCAAGTGATTTTTCGTCACCAAAGATATTTCTCCGAAATATGCTCCATCTTGTAAATGACAAACCTTAAAAAATTCAAATTATTCAACAATTTATTTATTTCGCAACTAACGTACAAGTTTATGAAAGGGAAAATAATTATTAAACAAGAAAGTGGAACACTATACAGTTGTCTGTGGTGCCGAAAAATGGGTCAAATTGACAAGATATCGAAAAATGTCATCGATATTATGTGTTTGGAATCCAACAAGGATTTCATGTACCAATTTTGAACCATATTGAAAAAAAAACAAAAATACCATTTTATTCCTCTATCCTTACTAAGAAACATTATATATTCTTTTTTTTTTTTTTTTTTTATTTAAATATGAGCGCATCAACCGCTAGGGTTATTAGCGCTACGTTCAATTTACATTTCATTATAGGTATAGTCATATAGATTGTAACATATTGATTCTTGTTAAAAAAGACATGAGGTTCCTAACATTACAATTTTCACTAAGAGTTTCGTGTAGTTCTTTTGGTAGTTGAAGTTTTGTTCTTGCTTCTTGGAACTTGGGGCAGATTTGAAGTACATGTTTTACTGTTACTGTTGTGTTACACATATCACAAATTGTTTGGTTCTCATGTGCTAGAAGGTAGTCATGTGAAAACTTGGTATGGCCTATACGTAGTCGACAAAGGATAACCTGATGTTTTCTGCTTTTTGGAAGGTATGTCCAGGGTTTTACCGATGTTTTTATTTCGGCTAGTTTCGAACTTGATTGCATCCATTCTCTCTGCCACTCGTTAGTGATCCTACTCTTAATGAAGGTTTTCATATCTGATGGAGTTGTTTTGGTGATTGTTCTTGACCCATGTTGTATTGCTTCTTTAGCTGCGACATCTGCTTTTTCATTGCCAACGATTCCGATATGAGACGGGATCCATATCATTATCACTTTTTTTCCTAACTCTTCTATCCTATAGAGTTCGTTTTTCATTAATAGTATGATGGGATTGTCTGTATATAACTGCTGTAAACCCTTGAGCGCGCTCAATGAGTCAGTTATAATCAGAAATTCATCAGCAGGATGGTTCTTCAGGTAGATTAATGCTTGTAGTATTGCTACGAGTTCTGCTGTGTAAATGCATGTTGCTTGTGATAGTTTGTATCTTAGTATTTCTTCTGGTGTTACTACAGCTGAGCCTACTCCTTGATCTGTTTTTGAGCCGTCCGTATACAGTTTTACATATTTCTTATATAGGGTTAGTTTTTGGTTGAATAGGTTTAGGAGGATTTGGGGGTGAGTTTCATTTTTTGTGAGAGAGGCTATAGAGGTGTCACAAATAGGGGATTTGATCAGCCAAGGAGGAGTACTCATTGAATTTGTGAATAGTGGAGGAAGTGTGACCTCTAATTGTTCTGAGTATTTGTTTATTCTTTCATAGAAAGGAGGGGCTGTTCTAGGATGTCCTGTGAAATTTCGTTTGAACCGGGTTGAAAAGACGTTGTTATATGTAGGATGTGTTGGTTTGGTTGGGCTTGTATAATGGGCTCCTAATGCTATTCGGAGCGCTGTATTTTGGATAACTTCTAGTTTTTTTATTAAGGATTCACTTGCCGAGGCATATGCTATCGATCCGTAGTCGATTTTGGACCTAATCAGGGATCTGTAGATTCGAATAAGTGTTGTTGTGTCAGCACCCCATGTTGTGTGGGACAACTTCCTCAGTAAGTTTATACCTCCCTGGCACATTCTAATGAGGTTGTGGATGTGTGTTTTCCAATTCATTTTTCGATCGAAACACATCCCGAGAAATTTTATTTCGTCAACATATTTCAGATTTTTTCCTTGGAGTTTTAGCGTTGGTTGATCTCTGATATCTGTTTTCGAGAAGAGTACCACCTTGGTTTTTTCTGAAGAGAAAGTGAAACCTGTTGATTTAGACCAGATCTCTAACTGTTGTAGATGATGTTGGAGTATAGATTTCATCGTTTCAATATTTTTCCCTTTGATAAATAGAATGAGGTCGTCAGCATAAAGTCGTGCTTTTACTGGTAGTTCGACATGTTCTATTATCTGGTTGATTGCAGTGAGGAATAATGTTGCACTAATAATTGAGCCTTGTGGTGTACCGTTTTCTTGGATTTTTGAATTTGATATTTCTCCATTTACTCTTACTCGAAAACACCTATTTTCAAGGAAATTTTTAATAAATGCCAGTGTATTGCCTTGAATATTCCATTGAAGTAAGGTTTTTATGATGTTATATCTCCATGCCGTGTCATAGGCTTTCTCTAAGTCGAAGAATATACATATACATTGTTGTTTGTTTGAGAATGCTTCATGTATTTCTGACTCTAGGTCTATGATATTGTCTATGGTAGATCTGTGCTTTCTGAAGCCGCTTTGTTCTTGTCGTAGTAGATTATGGGTTTCTAAGTGCCAAACCAGTCTTCTATTAACAATTTTTTCCATTAATTTACAGAGACTATTTGTTAAAGATATCGGTCTGTATGAATCTGGGTTTTGTTTGGGTTTATTTGGTTTTAAAATTGGTATCACAGTAGCTTCTTGCCACTGGCAGGGAAACTTCTGTTGGGTCCATATATCATTTATGAATTCATAGAGATATCTTTTAGCCGTCTCAGGGAGGTTTTGTAGAAAAATAGATGGTATTTCATCCGGCCCAGGGGAGGTATTTTTTAATTCAATCAATGCGTCTTCAAATTCATTTTCAGATATTTTGATATTTAAGGGTGATGCATCGTTTTTGTCTATGACAATGGGGTTGTTTTTCTCTTCCTTGTCTTTCATCAGGTTGAAGTCTGGGTCATAGTTCCTTCTGCTCGAATGATTTTCGAAGTTATTTGCCAGTGTCTCGGATATATCTTTGTTGTTTTCTATTGTATTTCCTTCATGTATAAGTGAATTTATGCCTATATATGATTTTTTCCCATTAATTTTATTAACTTTTTTTGGTTTTTTTTCTGCCAGGATTCCTTCTTGCTTTTTTTAACTATATATCTTGCTTTTGCTCTTAGACACTTGAATATAATCTGTAGTTGTTGGGTCTTATGTCGTTTAAATCTGTTAAAGGCATTCTTACTTTCTTTAATAGCTTTGTGGCATTCGTTGTTCCACCATGGTACCGGAGGGTGTTTTGTGAGGTGTTTAGTTTTTCCTATAGTTTTTTCTGCAGCTTCTGTTATTACGTTGGAAAAGTGATTTAATTTTTGTTCTAAGTCATCACCTGCTTCGGTGTAAGTTTCTATGTTGGCTTCAATGTATGTTGAAAAGGAGTTCCAGTTAGCGTTCTTTAAGTTCCATCTCTGGAACGGTGTTGTTGTTGTAGTATTGTATCCGTCGAGAGTGAGTTTGATGGGAAAATGATCGCTCCCATATAAATGGTAGTACTTCCCAAGATGTTGTGGACATTAGTGGTAGTACTTCCCAAGATGTTGTGGTCAGGAGAGTCGGATCGCATATGCTCAGGTCGATAGCTGTAGTACTTCCGTCGAAGGAGTTAAATCTCGTATGATCACCATTATTTAGTATCGATAGATCGTAATGTTGAATTGAATTTGCTATTGTTCGTCCTCTGCGATTCGAATTGTTACTTCCCCAGATAATATTATGGCCATTGAAATCCCCAACTATAATTCTAGGCGACGGTATTTGTTCTAAGAGGTTGTTTAGTTCTACCTGAGTGACATCTCGGTTTGGGGGAATATAGACATTGCATATATTTAGGGTGTGGTGGGCTCGGATTGTGACAGCTACTGCTTCTAACGTTGTATTGATGGCTAGTGGTTCCACATCGACTTCTAGTTTTGTGTAAATAGCTACGCCTCCGCTTGCTCTTTCTTGGAATTCTCTGTTGCGGATAAAGCTGTTGAAATTTTTTGGTTTGTGTTCTCTGTCGTTTTTGAAATTGGTTTCCTGTAAACATATTATGTCTGGGTTTTGTTCCGAGATGAGGACTTGTAGCATTTCTAAGTGGCAGAAATAACCGTTGATATTCCATTGTAGAATACTTTTGGAAGCCATTGGAAAGAAGTATTGAAAGATAATAAGAGGATACTAATATGTAGTATCTTGAGATGAGTCGCTCTCTCCTTCTGTTAGGGTGCTGTCGATGTACTTCAGGATTTTTTTGCGGAGCTTGGTACATCGTGTTTTTATACTTCTTTCCGTAAGATAAGGGTATATTTTCTCTAGCATATTGCATAAAGGCAGTAGTTCTTTGGTGTAACCCAATGCTATTTGTTCTGGTTCGGACGAACCGACAGTGTTTTCAAATAGATCAGCAACTTGTTGATAATTTAGAATGAACGGTGGGGAGTGTGATTCGATGAACTCCTTTGCTGGTGTTATCATTTCTAATATTGGTCTTTGAGATTTTTCATCGATTGTTATATGTTTAGCCTTTTTGAATTTTCGATTATCTGGTTTGGGGAATATGTTATCTATAGTTTTTTCTTGGTTAGGTGTACTTTCAACTGGAGGTGTTAGAATTTCTTTTAGGTTCCTTTTAGATGCTATTTGTTTATCGTTTTGTTTTTTTGTGGTTGGAGCTTTTATTGTTTCTATGTTTTGATCGACTTCAGGGGGTGTGGTCTGAGGGGTATCGTTTTCCAACAGATGTACTGGTATTGGTCTGGGTATTTCTATATTCGAAGTACTCTGAATATTTTCCGGATTTTCTTCTTGTGTTGGGGTATTGATATTTGTTGATTGGACTGATGAGGGTTGTGAGGTTATGTTTGTGCATTGAGATGCAACATGGCCGGCTTGTTTACAGTTGAAGCAAGTCATGTTATCTTGTGAGATATATATGCGATATGATGTATTTTCATGGGATATGAAGAGTGATTCGGGGAGTGGTATAACAGTGACGACGAAAACTCAAGATGTGGCTGTATTCTGGGTCGGACACACCAATCCTCAAAAATGAAGTTGGTGATACTAGGTTCAGTCCTAATTTTCTCAGTTCAATTTCTATAATGTTATGTGGTATCGAGGGACTAATGTTTGATAGAACCAACCGTACTGCTGGGGTGATTAAACGTCGAGCTTGGATTTGTTGGTTGTTTATTGTGATGGCGCCATGTTGGGTCATGAAGATTTCGATTAAATCTTTGTTGGATAGATATATACATATTCTATTGTTGGATATTCTAGAGGAAAAAATAATATTTCTTGGATGTACAATCGTTCCTAACCCGATAATATATTCTTGTAATTTAATTCCTTCAATGGAAGTGAAAATTATTGCTTGCTCTCTGGATGGAAATTGTTGTTGGGTGACTGCTGCAGAGTAAGTTCTGTTTTGTGAGCTGATGGTGTGTATTTCATTAGTGGGTACAGTTCTTGGAGGATCCCTGTAGTCAGGAATCTCCATTTCGTTATTTTTCATGGCGTTTGTATCTGTTTCAGTATCATTAGAAATAATTTAGAGACGGCCCTGTCTCCGCACTACAACTGAATGATAAGTAGATATATCCCGCAGTGTTTTTATTGCTACTCTCTGTGCCGATGTATGGCTATGATCGTTGAAATACTTCAAATCAAAGATGATTATGGTACTCACAGTTGAATGTAGTTAAAAACACTTGCTTGTGTGGCACTAGATAGTTTTTTTATTTTATTTACTTTCAGTATAACTCACTATATTCAGTAAAATTCAGGATCTAACTATGGATACGTTTCGCTGTATCTCCGATCAGGTCCGGGATTATATATTCTTGTTTTATCTGGAAACAGCTTCAATAACCTAAATCACATAAGTCTGGGTCAAAACTAATCAAATATTTGTGGAAGAGACATTTTGCGGGAGATTAATTAGGAAAACACGACTTAGTCTTGTCACTAGGTGTATGCCCTGTATATTGATGCACATGAGCTTATTCGAAATTCTCCACCCGTAAATACATTCAAAACCAACTAATATTCCTAATTAAAACTTAATAATACATTATTAATACATTAAGGTGGTCACGTAGAATATTGAAATTTTTTACATTGTTTGTTTATTGAGTTTTTTTTATTTTTCCACATCTACCTAAATAATACCAATTTCAATTGGGATAAATAATGTATTATTAAGTTTTAATTACAAATATTAGTTAGTTTAAATTTTATTTACGGGTTGAGAATATTGAATAAGCTCATGTGCATCAATATACAGGGCATGACTACACCTAGGGATAAGACTAAATCGTGTTTTCATAATTAATCTCCTGCAAAATGTCTATTCCACAAATATTTGATTAGTTTTGACCCAAACTATTGTAATTTAGGTTATTAAAGCTGTTTCCAGATAAAACAAGAATGTATAATGTTTCTTAGTAAGGGTAGAGGAATAAAATGGGATTTTTGTTTTTTTTTTCATTCTGGTTCGAAATTGGTACATGAGGTCCTCGTTGGATTCCAAACACATTTTCTTCATTTGTTTAATATCGTGTCAATTTGACCCATTTTTCGGCACCACAGGTCACATGATATGAGTCGCAACGGATTTTGTAGTTGTCAGACATGCAGAAACGAACCGCCATTAGAGTTTTTCAGAAATTTCAATAACAAAATTTTTGACTATATGGAGCCATCTTTATGACGGGCACTGAATATATACAGTGTCATCCTCAAAGTATGCACCATATGGGAAACTTATTTATTAAGGGTTTTTCGACAAAAAGTTATTCCTGGTAAAAGTTTGTGCATCTCCTAAAACTAAACATGCACTAACAAAATATAGTAAAACACCCGTAATATACAGGGCCTTCAAAAATTTTATTTTGAGACAAGAGTAAAGTACCCTTATTTTGAATAATATCGGGAAATGTTATTTAGAAAAGTTGTTCAGCAATAAAAAATACATCTTGATTTGAAGTCATGGCCATCTAAGTGAAGTTAAATTTTTTTACCCATTTTTTTTTTAAATGGGGACTTTGAAAAAAAAATTGCTAAAACGATAAATAGACAACATCCTGTATACGACAGTTTATTTGAAAAGCCTGCAATATTACAAAGCACACAACTATTGTGTTAACCACGAGCAATTTTTTTGAAGAGTAAAATAATTTTCAAAGTTTTTGGTGCAAAGTTATTTTTCTTTTTTGTTAACACCGAAAATTGCTCGGAATTATACAGTATTGTAACAAGAACTTAATATTCAATAATATCAAATCACAAAACATTAGTACTTGGAATGTTAAGTTAACATGTATTTCAACATGTTAATGTTTGTCAATGTATTCTTCACACATTCCAATAATTGAATTGATTGTGATGGAGAAATCCAAAATTGGAGTCCACCATCAGTAGTTTGAGACTTTTCAAGTATCCTAAGGCATTTTCAAAAAAAGGATTCCAGAAATCTTTGTTGTCTTCCTTTATTGGAACCTTGTAGAATTTGCCCAATGGATTTGTATAATTCAGTAGATTAAATATCATATCAAGAACAGAAATTAACTACAGACGCAAGACCGGCTCTGAATAAAAATGTCGTCGACTAAATAACTGGTGTTGATGTAAACAACGTTGCCAAATGAGTTTGTAGGAAATCATAATTCTTATTATATTACGATTCCATCAGTCATTAAGTGCTCCACTTAGCTTGTATATTATCTTCTGAATACAAATGGCAAAAGAACTTACGGATCCTGAGGAATCGATAGTCGAGTAGTTTCGGATCTTTTAATCGGAATATAATATAATACATTACATCATAATGCCATTATATTAAATTCTCGTACAAGTACATGAACTGGCAATGTTGTTGATGATATGCGCATGATTACGTGTGTCTCATCTATACATGTGGTTATGAATCATATCAATTTCTCCCACTTATTTTAGCCTTCTAGTTCAATGAGTTGTGTGTACACGAATCACATTTCCAAGAACAGTGGGCAGGAGTCCTTGGAGACTATTTTATAGGTCCATTCTTTGTTCCGGGAAGATTAAACGGAGAGAGATATTTTCTTGAAGAATATTTGCCTATTTTACTGGAAGATGTGCTGCTTAGACTATGAAATGAAATGGTTTATGCATGACGGTGCCCCGTCACATTTTAGCATCCGAGCGCGAGAATTTTTAGATCAAACTTTCGGCAACCGTTGGATAGGTCGTGCATGGCCTCAACTATGGTCCCCTAGGTCACCAGACCTTAACAGTTTGGATTTTTTCCTATGGGGACATCTGAAATCCTTAATACAACAGGAATTTTCCAAAGAGTGCGCGAATCAATGAGAAGAAGATTGGATGCGTGAGTACAGGCAGGAGGTGGATGTGATACATACATGCACGACAAAGTTGTGACGCCCCAAAAGAGACAAAGACCTGCAGGCGGCGCCCCCTACAATTAAGGTCCAAACTAACTGAAAATCCCCAAATATCAATTTTCGTCCAAATATCGACAAATTATTTACGAAAAATCAAAATAAAATAAAATATTTTTTTTTGTATATCAAAAATGAAGGCCTTGCGGACCTATGCTAATATGAACTTTTCACCTCATAAATAACTGAGGAATCGTCCTGTAAAATATCGGACACTTATTACATAACACCCTGTATATAAGAAGGGCTCCAAGGAGCGAAAAATCATTATAGGTATTATTTAAACATTCGTGTGTTTTTTATGAAAACCGAGGTCCGATAAATAAGGACTAATTAACAAATGCCTAACTTGTTGAAAAATAAACCTATTTTTTCCAACGGGAGCTTGTTCTTTCAAGTGTTAATAACACACCATAATTTATTCAAATTTTTAAATTGATATTTAATACTATAAAAAAACTCTCCTTAGAGACAGCGCATGCCGTAGTGGTGAATAATAGAGATAGAGTTTCGCGAGTAAGGAAATTTTCTTTTTTTTAAGAATCCATTTTCCGATTATCGCTTATAGTTTTTGAGTTATTCCCAAAAAACTGAACCCCTTTTTTATTTTTTGTTTTTTGTTAATAACAATTGCAATTTTCGTCAGCAAAAAAACAAAACAAAAATATCTTCCTCAGTATTGCATCCCGAATTGCATGAGCTATTGCTCATATTTTTGGAGACTTGTAACTATTTTTCGCAGGAAACTCACTTCTCAACTAGTCTATAAGTAAAAGTGTACGACAGATAACAGTGAAATTTCTAGTTGCATAGTTGCAGAAGCTTTCTCTTCTTCTCATACTTCTTTTTATCTAGTATGTGTATTTCAAAATTCATCTGTTCTTTGTTAATTTTAGGCTTGTCAAATTGAAAAACGCTGGCAGTTGATAAAGATGTTTTATTGAAAAAATGTTTACAGTGTCAAAATTTTATACATTTTAACCATTTTAACTTTGTAAATGTCTGTATTTTATGGGTTGCCTTTTTATCAAATTATCAAAGTGATATTTTTACAATTAGTTAAAATAACTGTTTAATAACATTCAAACATCATTCACTTACTTTCCAGCCAAGCACTGAAGATGAACATATAGGTCGAAAGCGCTCTGCGATTAAAAATACATAATTAGACTTTTAGTATATCTTAACCTGAATAAGCTATTGTATAGCTAAACGAATGTCGTGGTTTTGTAAACCCAATTAAGTGAGAATCATTCAGTAAAGAGACTATCTTTTGTTTGATTCAATAATTAATATTTTTTCCATTTGAATAATTTTTTAGGAATATTCAACAGTATAAGTAATTATTATTCAATATTATATTCTTTCTTCAAATTTCAATTCATGTGTTGATTTGTTTCCTCTACTTTTTTCTCTAATTGATGTATTTTTACTTTAAGTTTATTTTCCATTTTATTTTATTTCATTCTAGTGTTTCTGAAACAGTATCTTTAAAAAATATTTTTTATTTAAACCTTTTGTTCCCTAACTTACCTGCTGAATTTGTTAAACCTACAATTGATTATTCCCTATTTTTTTATTTATTATTTATCTCTCCTCCTCTGGAATTGTACTTGCATATATTTCATTTCAAACATTTTCAATTGAAATTTTATGTTAATATTTCCAACTATTCCTTTTTAATAATTTTAATTTTTTTTTTTATTTATTTTTAAATTTCTTTTTTTATTATTAGCCATATTTAAGTCATTCATTTTCATTATTATTATTTTATCATTTTGTTCCCATTTTGCATTTTAAATTCTTATTAGTCATGTTTATATTATTCATAGATTTATTATTATTGTCATCAGTATTCATTTTTATATTTTGCATTTGTTTATCATATTTTTCTAATTTATTTTTCACTTTTTTTAACCCAAATTCCTATTATTTTGCGCCTACTTGTTTAAAATCGTTTACATATTCCTTCTGTACTTTCTTTGAAACTTTTTTCCTTTCTTTCCATACTTCCTATTATTCCAGCATTCATTATTCCCATATTTTCTATTATTTTATCATTACTTCTCTCCATACTTTCTATTATTCTATCCATTTTTTCTTCCATTCTTGTTGAATTTTCTTTTATTACATTTTTCATGCTTTCTTTTAGATTTTTTCCAATCTTATTTCATTTTCATTCGTTCTTGCTGTGTTTTCTTTCAAATCCTCTTCCCTACTTTCTTTCATTTCATTTTTCATACTTTCCATTTTCTCTTCTATTCTTACTGAATTTTCATTCACTCTTTCTATTTTCTGTTCCATTCTTTCCATGAATTCCATCATTTTATCAAACTTACTGTCCATTTCTTTGCCCTCACTACTTTCTCCTTGTTCTTGATCACCCCTCTCTCTACCTTCTGCACCTTCTTCTAACCAACTTTTTTACCATCTCTCGAATCCATTTTCTCAACACTTATACAAATATGTCAATGCAAGAATTCTATAATGTCAACTTATATTTTCCCGGTATAAATATATTTGATTTCAAACAAATGTTTTTCGTTTCAATTTCTATAAAATTTACACTTGCTTCTATTTATTATTTTGGCACTTCAGCTTCGCGTTGTGCGACAATTGTTATGATGAGGCTTTTTGCATTATCACAATTTCGCCTTTGGTATGGCAATTGTAACTGATAGTGGCATTTGATAATTTAATGAATGAAAAAACTTCATTCAAACAGATTTTAGTATGAATACTTGTATTCCACAATTAGACCAGGGTCGATAATTTTTGAAACAAAAAAAAATTATAGTAGACTGAAACTCATTGGTTTCATATAACAAAAAAAAAAGGGAAAATAATTTACGGGCGATCTGAGGTCGGGAAGTGGAAGGGGGTGGGTTTTCAAGGGTAGAAAACGGTTTATCTTCATTTCCGGCAAAACTACAAGTCCTATGGAAAAAAGTTGTAGGTTATAAAAAGATCTACAACTTTGGTTTCCACACTTTTTCACATAATCTTGAAATGGATGTGAAAAATTCAAATAACCAAGTTTTTGGTTTTTTATTTTTACCTTTTACAAAAAAAAATTTTTTTCAGAAATTTGGTGAAAACTTACTTTTTCATGTCCCAAACACACTGTAATTTTTTTATTTAAAATATTTATTTTTCCACCTTATTTTGACTTAATATCGAAAAAGCACCCTAATTTTCAATCAGAAATTCTCCCGTCAAAATATCAGGTTTTTTAAAAAAGTCGGTGGGCTTTTTGTTCGTTGGAATCTCTACTTTCTGATAGTGTAAAAAAATATACATTACTATGTAAATGTTCTCAGAAAATGCAAAGAAATAACAGGTAGTGAGGCCCAGACCCTCCTAGCCTCTTCCCCACTTCTCTATGAAATACCTTTTGATGGGCTAAAATTTTCCGTAGGTCACTCAGGTATATAAGTTATCTCAAAATAGCAATAAATGGGCATCTACGCATATAATTTAAAGAAGATTCTACAACTTTGTCAAAATATTGTAGATGTCTTATTAAATTCGGATTCGAGTTTTTTTCGTTTCTTTGCATTTTCTGTCATAGTAATGTACTTCCTTTTATATCATCAGAAAGTAGAGATTTCAACGAACAAAAAGCCCACCGACTTTTTTAAAAAAGCTGATATTTTGACGGGAGAATTTTCGATTGAAAATTAGGGTGCTTCTTTTTCGATATTGAGTCAACATAAGGTGAAAAAAATGAATATTTTGAATCAAAAAAATTACAGTGTGTTTGGAACATAAGGAAGGAGGTTTTCACCAAATTTCGTGAAACAAAAACAAATTGTTGTAGAAGATATAAATAAAAAACCAAAAACTTGGTTATTTGAATTTTTACATACATTTTGAGGTTATGTGAAAAAAGTGTGAATTGTAGATCTTTTTATTACCTACAACTTTGCCATCTAAGTTTTTTCCATTACACATCAAAATAATTAAAAATGTTTATTTGGTTACACCTTAGTATATATATTTTCTTGAACTATTGCGAATCCACAATTCGTTTTTGACTACTTCCATGATGTATATGTATTTTGTTTGATCTTATAACTAGTTAAGTCCCTAACCATAAACATGTAATTGGGACAATAAAGTTATTATTATTATTAATATCGCGGAAGATAATGTTGGTTCAATAATACCGACTCTATTTGGTCCTTACGTGTATTATATTTAATTTATATTAATTCAACGGTGTTTTATTGTTTTCATTGATGATTAAGCACTTTAATAAGTTTTGATTGCTATTCATCTCCAAACAATGGTTGCACCACGTTAGTTAAATGAGAAATGCGAAGCGATTGTTCATTTTGGCGAGGCTCAGCGCAATTATCATGAGGCTGTACGAATGTTCAATGAACGTTTTCCAGATCGCCCTATTGATAGACATTATTTCAAACATTTAGTGGAATTTTTTCATGAGAACGGCAGTGTGCAAAATAAAAAACGTTCTGGGCGATCAACTACTGGGCAAGATAAACAAGTGGACATTATGGCCGAATTAGTGAATAATCCGTCCCCATCGAGTAGAACTTTTGCCTTGCATTGTGAGGTTTCGCACATGACTGTATTGAGAATTATGAAAAAGGAAAAAATTCATCCCTATAAAATGAAGATGGTTCATGAACTGACGGACGATGGTCCAGACCGCCGTCTAGAATATTGTGAAATTGTATCTAATAATATTTTGAAAAATCCCAGCTATTTGGAACACATTTGTTTCAGTGATGAAGCTACTTTTGTTTTAAACGGTCACATGCATAGACTGTGAGGTACTGGTCCGATGAAAATCCTCGAATTTTTCGCGAAACTCATACTCAGTTTCCACTGAGTGATCACATTATAGGTCCGTTATTTATTGAGGAAAATCTGACAGGTTCCCTCTATTTGGAAATGCTGGAAACAGTGATAGATCTACTGATAGTGGCAACTGTCGAAAATAATGAAGACGAATTTGACATGAAAATTATTTTACAACAAGATGGAGCTCCTCCTCATTTTGCAGTTGCTGTGAGGAATTATTTGAATACTGTTTATGCAGGACGATGATTTGTGGAATGGCTTCCAAGATCACCAGATCTAACCCCTTCAGATTTTTTTCTATAGGGTTATCTAAAATCTCAAGTATACAAGACTCAGTGTCACTCTATTCAGGAGTTGCGAGCGCGGATTACGGAAGTTTGCGAAACAATTACTCGAGAAACTTCGCAAAGCGTCAGGGCTGAAACTAAAAATATACTTTATTTTTACCAGGAGGTCAACAAGGAACATTTTGAACATTTATTGTGATAACAGATAAGGTTAGTGTTAGTTTAGTTGCCTTCCTGTTTGTGGTGTTTTGTTATTTTTAAACATTAATAACTCAACACGTAATGAAGCAAATTTCAAATTTTTTGCCCAGTTTAATGGAGTATAACACATCCTTTCAGATGAGCTATCACTCACCACCCCATGCTATTCAAATTTTTCGAAAGGGTTGCTCCCCTCCAGTAAAGGATTAAATTAGGAGTAAACTATTCATACAGAAATGTACATTGTAGAAATCAAAAGTCGACGTGTCTCGGCGATTTTCCTAACAAGAGTCCAGTAACGAGTTACATAAGGGGGGTAACACTTATGATGCTCACTGTATGAAGATCACTAGAAATAGAAGGGAACACACCTCTTTTCCAGAATGCGAATACACTGCAACAGTTCCAGTGGATATAAAGTACATCGATTCAGTATACATTCCGGATCGAGTGATGACGTCTTTCGGTAAAAAAGTTTCCGGGGTCAATTTGGATACTAGCCCGCTTATTTGATCTGGTGGCAGATTGTTGAATATTGGTACTTTGCTTATCAGCGATTTGCACATGTTGACGTGGACCTCCCTCTTCAGGTTTGCTGAAAATGAAAGTAAAAAAAGCTTTAATTTATCTAATAAAGCAAAATATTCCAACTGAACATGCGATTTGTCATCTCAATAATTATATTTATGACTTATCCCAACTAACACAGGAAAAATATACAGAGCAGAGAAATAAAAAGCACCAACAATATATCTCTTCGACTTTCCGGAGAAATAATTTCAAGTTATTGCCGAAGATGGCTTGATCTGATAGTCTGGTATAATATGGTATTTTTCATAAAATAATAATAATAATAATAAAGTGTCTTTCGGTGCCATTAGCCTCATTCCTGAAACCTTAAAACAATTATCCAGATTGAAAAAGTGGATGATAAGCAAAAACACGCACAATTTCTCACAAGAGGATCGACTTCGAAAACACTTACTACAATACAAATTAAATGAACTTGTCTGACTATATTTTGATTAACTGGGAACCTTCGAATAGCAGTCCTGTATAACTGTAACTCGAATTGGAAGATGGTCGGTAGAAGTCTTACTTTTCAGACACATTCCAAAACGAGTTCAGAAATATGCGAAATGACTATCTTAAGGCTTTAAATGTACATTTTAAATATGATTTAGGCCCGATTTCACCACAAGACAGATAAACGGCGTTTTACTAAACTCCGTTCTCACTAAACTCAGATTTGAATCTTGATAAACCTCGATCCAGTTTCACCGACACAAACAGACGAAAGCTAAACCGAGTTTATTGAAACTTAGTTTAAGGACAGTCAAAAGCTGGCAACATAGTAAAACAGTACGTTTCTGTCATTTTTGCATAGATTTCGTTGTTTTGTAGAGGAGCCAAAGCCAAGTGACAATATAACCTAAAAATTGAAAACCGATAACTTTCGTGTTTGGCTCATGTTTTGTGATATTTTTGTGGGTGTTCGGTGTTCAAAGTTTAGTTTTTGAAGGAACTTGATAAAAGTGACAATATCTTCTACAATGAATTTCAAGTTGGAATGTGAAAATATAATTCAACAAATAAACTTCTTCTTTG
The DNA here is from genome assembly GCA_018342105.1 of Gonioctena quinquepunctata. Lineage (NCBI taxonomy): Eukaryota > Metazoa > Arthropoda > Insecta > Coleoptera > Chrysomelidae > Gonioctena > Gonioctena quinquepunctata. The sequence continues at coordinate 29,031 of JAFIRS010004886.1, forward strand.
GACTTCATTCGGCACCCAGCTTATTGAATAAATTGGTATAGTTATTCTAATCCCAATGGACCTTTCTATGCACCATGAGAAAACACTGTAATTAGAAAGTATATGTGCTAATATCACTTGGGATTTTTTTTTTTTCTGATGGGTAGTTTTTCTATAATCCGGGAAAAAGTGGGTTTGTGACGTCACGTTCACTAAAAGTTGATTTGGCATCGTTGTATGAGTTGCGAATCATGAAATTGTGACGTAATGACATTTGTTATTTGGTACTTTGATACGTTCGTTCGTTTGCTCCACGGAATAGAATATTATCAATCGTTTGTCTCTCTTCAGTCTCTTTCTTGATATATCTGATACGAGACACGAGATATGCAGAGAACTGCTGCAAATGAACAAGCTCTCCATGAATGTTTTGGTATTGAAAAATTTCGGAAATTATTTTCTAATTTTTATAACTATGAAAATGTCTAAAAAGTGCAATGTGCCCGGTTGTCTGAACACCAGTGAAAGTGAATCAAACTTTTGTAAAAAACGGAAATATATGCTTTGTGCAGAACATTTCCAGGTGAGTACATCAAGGAACGATCTTTAATTTCACTCAATGCAAGTTTGCAAAATCATCGATCAGTACTGTATTTTATATCCAGTCCTATAAACATATTGTTCTTTGGTTCCAGCTGAAAGAAGATACTATGAATTGGGAATATGCTAGAACAACGGGATCCAAATTTATGTTCAAGAAAGATTTCTGTCCACATATCAACCTGAAACGACATTGGTCTGACAATGTTTCATCATAAGTACATGACCTACCAACGATGAAGAAACCCAAACCAAATGAAAACATCACTCCTTCAGCTAGTAAAACTGTGTTGAGTCCATCCATGGGAAATATTTACTCAAGAGTTTCGAATAGTTCTTCTCCTAGCAGTAGCCAAGCTAGTACATTATCCGATTCACCAAAATAACACCACCAAAAATTCTGAGTATATTCCTAGTCAGTCTTCATCCGATCCTGATTGTGAAAATATCGAAGGACAGCAGCGCCAGTGCTTATCTATTGCACTTATAGAAAAGAAGAGTAATTTTATTTGGGGCTCCCTGAAAATGTTTACCACATTGTGAAACACATTACCAAAATTGAAGAAATTAAATATATGGATGTTCTGATAAGTTTAAAAAAGATATGGGTTGGGGATGTATACTCTCGATTGGCTGATGACTTTGATTGGAGTTAATCAAGTGTTCACAAGATTTTCACAAAAGCTGTGTCTATGATGGCAAATTGTTTACAAGAGCTTATAGGTATATTGGCCTGACATATCTGAAATTGAAAGAAATTTGCCGATCCCTTTCAGAGCATGGTATAAGAAAGTTAATTCAATTATTAATTGTCTGGAAATTGAAAAACCCTCTGATCCTGTTTGTCTGTCCATGGCTTGGTCAGAATAGAAAAATGCAATACTGTAAAAATTTTAATATCTGCTACTCCAAATGGCACAATACAATTAAATTTTATTTCAGGAGCATACGGTGGACGAATTCTTTAACAACTTTGTCGATAAGATTCATTTCTTCTATTTTGATTGATTGAAATTCAAAAATACTTTAAATAACTAGAATGTGCAGTATTATGTCAAAGTTTTCTAAGGTTTGTTGTCACATTCTCTTCATGAATGCCAATATCTTCAGATTTTTTTTTCTATAGCTTTGTAACCATAGGGAAAATTTTTACCATAGAAAAAGTAAGCCTGTATTTGTAAAAAATAGATGAGTTAACGTCTTTACCTTTGAATTAGTATCCCTCAACAAAGAATTGGTGTGAAATAAGTAAACCATTTTGCAAAAAATTTACGAAATTTGTATGAACATATTTCAAGTCTATTCATTCTAACTTATTAATTATATTTTCAGTAGTTCAAACTTAATAAATATTTGACTCATCACATGAAGGAAACACTAACAGGTACCGAATATGAATTTATTTATATTATAATACAAACAGACAAAGCCTACATATATATTCACAGTATAATGCATTTATGATTGATTATATCTAAACAATCACAGAAAAAATAATTCGGCGAATACCCCAATGGATGAAGGTAAGTTCAACAGAAGCTTAAATCCCCACTTCATTTTGAAGAATTCATCCATTGCTTGATCCATTCTTTGTAAACTGTACAGATGCTAGATGAACATGAAACAAAAAAAGATTATGAAAGTAGTCCATGTCAGGTGGAGTTCTAATTAATTAGTAGAAAAAATCAAGTCTGCTCCACAGTATGAAGCATTTATTTCTAGGAAATAAAATAGCAATGCATTTCGGCAAAGTATTTTGCCATCTTTAGGCTCTCTAAAATATACATAGAAAAGATACAAGGGTGAACATCGTAAAAATTGGTAGAAGATTAGCACAAAATAAACAACATCACGACTTACACAAACATTGAATTTAAAATGTCAACTCATTAATTCAGTCGATAACCTATGTTATATTAATCAGTTGACATTTTTACTGCAATGTTTGTGTAAATCAGTGATGTTATATTTATTTTTGTGGTAATTCTTCTATCAACTTTTACAATGGTCACTCTTGTATCTTTTTTATGTATATTTTAGAGAGCCTGAAGATAGCAAAATACTTTGCCGAAATGAATTGCTAATTTCTTCCCTAGAAATAAATGCTTTTTACTGTGGAGCAGACTTCATTTTTTCTAATAATGAAAAAAAGCTTGATATTATTTCAAAGGATAAACAATAACTTCTTTAATGAAAAATCAAAGTGGTTTCAAATACAAATTAGAAATAAAAAGCATTTTCACTTTATATTTCTTATGAAATAACCAGAGGTTGTGAAGTATCCCATGTTCAATTTTGATATAAAGTATCATTTAACCAATATATTAGGAGTAATTTTGTCAAACTTGAAATAACTAAATAAAATAATCCTCACCTTCATTGGCAAATGCTCCACTGGGCCAATCAAAGGAGCTTGCGATCTCAGGGATTACACAGTTCTTTGATATATTCTGTGCATGTGCTGAAACATGAAAACAAAATCAAATATTAATATATATAATGCCTGTGGCTTCCCGTTTCCCATTATCTCGTTTGGGTGGCATAATTGATTTTACAGCAAAAGTAATTTTCAAGTTAGGTTACACACGAATTCTTCATTTGTAATAGAGAGCCAAACACCAATGTTCATGACCGTAACTCAAAAACTAACCGAAACCCCATAAAAAAATGTACCCCTCATTTGACCCCTTTAGGGGGTGAATTTCAAAAAGAAAAGCTCAAATACCAGTTTTCAATATACACATACCTTCAGAGGCCGAACAGTCTAAACACGGACATTCTAGGACATTGCTCGTTCGTTTACCTGCACCAAACAATTATTAAAAAAATTGTGGATTTTATGTTCCGGTGTGAGCTTTGCTTTCACATTGCAGACGTTTTCTTGGCGTTTCAACTGTATGTAGCCAACAGCATTATCACCACTGGAGTCACTGGTAGATCTGTAAAAAGATAACATGTGTGATTTACTTTTTTGATGCGAATAAGTCAGTTGAAAATGATCTCGATATTTATTTTTGCTATATACCTAACACAAATGGCTTACCGTTTTCACATTTTTCATTTCAGCACTCAAAAAAGTCATGTTTGTTAAATAAAAAGAGTAAATCATCTTATAATCCACCCTTGGCAAATTTTCCGAACCTGCTTTTACGAAGGCTTGTTTCATTATAAACACACCAAATTGTTTATGATATTAGTTGATAAAAATAAACATTGATGGTTAACCTCAAATCTCAATATTATTTTCAGGAACTGTCTGTAACATTTGCGGTGTTGCCAATGATCGGTCTTCATCAAAAGGAAGGCCCGTTCAGAAACTTTGAATGTTTTAAATAAAGAAACCCGTTGTTGAAATGAGATTTTTTTTTATGAGTCTATCAATAAACAGAGTTTGATTATACATTAATGGTGTATATCAAGCAGTGAGCTATATTTTTGACAAGAACAGTAATGCGTGTTTCTGAACGTGGATTATGGAGGCGGTAGTTTTCGATGAACGTGACGTCACGGGTACTCTTTCAACCGCAATATCTTTTCGAAATAAAAAATATATGATGGCATTCTAAGTCAATTGGACGTTTCAAATGAAATACAATCGACCTATATAAGTTTTGGATTTTTTTTTTCCTAAATGGAAAGGTCCATTGGAACGGCTATGAAAATAAGAGCACTACGAGGAGTGTTCATATGCATTGCCCGGCAAATGGGAAATTTACACACTACCAGTGTTTTTACTTTCAAAGCGTTCCTGGTACAATCATAAAAAAGTGCTGTCGTGTGGAAGAGAATTCCTTCTCGAAACTTTTTATGTCGGTCCAATTAGGATTAGAAATAGTAGGCAACATATTTCCTTTACCAGAGTGAAAATGTCTGAAACAAACTCTACCATATTTCGTTAACTTATCAGACCAGTCTTTTCGTTTGATGGCATGTATCCAGGCTGCTTGCCTTCTCAGGGACATTTCACAATGTTTTCTATTTCTTACAACAGCAGATGGAATTCTGATAACAGGGTCAAAAATACGAACATGTACAATTTACCTGAAAAATCGTATTCGGCCGTCTTTTGATGCATTTTTATTGCATTTCACAACAGAACAATATGAAGGTATGATCATCTACGAATTAAACAATAACACATGTAATCCAACTAATGAATTCTTTTTGAAATAGGTAAAAATGTTCAATTCTCCAACATAAACAAATCGGAAAATTAAGGTTGTTTTACCTCCAATGTCAACCATCTGTCAAACGTGCACGAAACCAATGAACATGAACTAAACGTCGTTTAACTTCGTAACTGGCCAAATTCAGCCCGTTTTAAGTGGAAACGCCGTTTAGAACTAAACGCGGTTTATAGTTCCTGGTGAAATCCAATATGACGTGTAGAAAGCTTAATCTAAGTTTAATTTGAACAAAACTCGTTTAAAGAGGTTGGTGAAATCGGGCCTTAGATAAATAGACACCTCTGTAATCGAAGCATTATGAAATGAACCACCACACACAAGTAGTTTCTTCTACTTTTGTGGTATTACTGTTTATTCTATTTCAAATTATTTGAATATTTGTATATTTTTCTCATAAAACTGAAAAAAACATTAATATTATTATTATTATTATTATTAGGGCGGAGTTAGTCAGTGACTGCTCCTACACATAAATAAGAAATTTATTTCCAGCATTATTAGCCAAATGATACAAGCATCTTCCAATTGTGAATAAAATATTATCTTTATCGTTCATATATTGAAAAAAGACGTTTGTCTTATAAATCGAAGCATTTCATTTGCCAATTTTAGTATATTTTCAATCCTCAACACGACCATTTTTTTAAATATTTATTTATACCATACCTATATATCCTTTTTCCAAACTCCTCCGCCACAGTAAAAGCTATTTTATTTCTGATAATACTATTCGTTATATTATATCAAATTGACGTGTCACATATTCAATGTAAACCAACTTCGGCATAAAAAAAAAAGAAATTATGCCCAAGAAGGGAGATAATCATCTATACACATGAAAGATAAGCGCCATGTGAAGTGGAATAAAAATAGAAAAAACCGAAGTAAACAGTCTTCTTCACATAAAAGATTCAATATAAATTGAACCAGAAAGTGGTAGATCACAGGGGAAAAACAACTACTTTCCTAGCTAATACCACGCAGAACGTTGAATGATATTCACCTGAAAATCCATGCATACCTCCATATAAATGGACATTGAATGCAAATGTTTCTTTCTGATAAGCTCGATTATGTTTAATTTATGTCGTGTTTGCCTAACAATCCGCATACCGGTTTCAGGCTTTTTTGGCCCTCATCAGTACGGAGTAGTCACCAGCCAAAGGTCCGAAGAGCTCTGGCTGAAGCGAGACACAACATAAACAAACCATCATCGAGTCTATAACACCTATAGATACGCCGGAAAAGAAAACTTTTAACTGGCGGTACCTAGTGACAGAAAGAAACACTCCGAAAATCTCCCACCTCGATAGGTTTCTGAATAAAAGATTCCTTCTCAGTAGAGTGGCAAGCCCGACTAGCATATAGTGAAAGATAAACGCCATGTGAAGTGGAATAAAAATAGAAAAATCGAAGTAAACAGTCTTCTTCACATAAAAGATTCAATATAAATTGAACCAGAAAATGGTAGATCACAGGGGAAAAACAACTACTTTCCTAGCTAATACCACGCAGAACGTTGAATGATATTCACCTGAAAATCCATGCATACCTCCATATAAATGGACATTGAATGCAAATGTTTCTTTCTGATAAGCTCGATTATGTTTAATTTATGTCGTGTTCGCCTAACAATCCGCATACCGGTTTCAGGCTTTTTTGGCCCTCATCAGTACGGAGTAGTCACCAGCCAAAGGTCCGAAGAGCTCTGGCTGAACCGAGACACAACATAAACAAACCATCATCGAGTCTATAACACCTATAGATACGCCGGAAAAGAAAACTTTAACTGGCGGTACCTAGTGACAGAAAGAAACACTCCGAAAATCTCCCACCTCGATAGGTTTCTGAATAAAAGATTCCTTCTCAGTAGGAGTGGCAAGCCCGACTAGCATATAGTGAAAGATAAACGCCATGTGAAGTGGAATAAAAATAGAAAAAACCGAAGTAAACAGTCTTCTTCACATAAAAGATTCAATATAAATTGAACCAGAAAATGGTAGATCACAGGGGAAAAACAACTACTTTCCTAGCTAATACCACGCAGAACGTTGAATGATATTCACCTGAAAATCCATGCATACCTCCATATAAATGGACATTGAATGCAAATGTTTCTTTCTGATAAGCTCGATTATGTTTAATTTATGTCGTGTTCGCCTAACAATCCGCATACCGGTTTCAGGCTTTTTTGGCCCTCATCAGTACGGAGTAGTCACCAGCCAAAGGTCCGAAGAGCTCTGGCTGAAGCGAGACACAACATAAACAAACCATCATCGAGTCTATAACACCTATAGATACGCCGGAAAAGAAAACTTTTAACTGGCGGTACCTACTGACAGAAAGAAACACTCCGAAAATCTCCCACCTCGATAGGTTTCTGAATAAAAGATTCCTTCTCAGTAGGAGTGGCAAGCCCGACTAGCATATAGTGAAAGATAAACGCCATGTGAAGTGGAATAAAAATAGAAAAACGAAGTAAACAGTCTTCTTACATAAAAGATTCAATATAAATTAACCAGAAAATGGTAGATCACAGGAAAAACAACTACTTTCCTAGCTAATACCACGCAGAACGTTGAATGATATTCACCTGAAAATCCATGCATACCTCCATATAAATGGACATTGAATGCAAATGTTTCTTTCTGATAAGCTCGATTATGTTTAATTTATGTCGTGTTCGCCTAACAATCCGCATACCGGTTTCAGGCTTTTTTGGCCCTCATCAGTACGGAGTAGTCACCAGCCAAAGGTCCGAAGAGCTCTGGCTGAAGCGAGACACAACATAAACAAACCATCATCGAGTCTATAACACCTATAGATACGCCGGAAGAAAACTTTTAACTGGCGGTACCTACTGACAGAAAGAAACACTCGAAAATCTCCCACCTCGATAGGTTTCTGAATAAAGATTCCTTCTCAGTAGGATGGCAAGCCCGACTAGCATATAGTGAAAGATAAACGCCATGTGAATTCAACTGAACACAGGGGAAAAACAACTACTTTCCTAGCTAATACCACGCAGAACCAGAACGTTGAATGATATTCACCTGAAAATCCATGCATACCTCCATATAAATGGACATTGAATGCAAATGTTTCTTTCTGATAAGCTCGATTATGTTTAATTTATGTCGTGTTCGCCTAACCATCCGCATACCGGTTTCAGGCTTTTTTGGCCATCATCAGTACGGAGTAGTCACCAGCCAAAGGTCCGAAGAGCTCTGGCTGAAGCGAGACACAACATAAACAAACCATCATCGAGTCTATAACACCTATAGATACGCCGGAAAAGAAAACTCTTAACTGGCGGTACCTAGTGACAGAAAGAAACACTCCGAAAATCTCCCACCTCGATAGGTTTCTGAATAAAAGATTCCTTCTCAGTAGGAGTGGCAAGCCCGACTAGCATATAGTGAAAGATAAACGCCATGTGAAGTGGAATAAAAATAGAAAAAACCGAAGTAAACAGTCTTCTTCACATAAAAGATTCAATATAAATTGAACCAGAAAATGGTAGATCACAGGGAAAAACAACTACTTTCCTAGCTAATACCACGCAGAACGTTGAATGATATTCACCTGAAAATCCATGCATACCTCCATATAAATGGACATTGAATGCAAATGTTTCTTTTGATAAGCTCGATTATGTTTAATTTATGTCGTGTTCGCCTAACAATCCGCATACCGGTTTCAGGTTTTTTTGGCCCTCATCAGTACGGGAGTAGTCACCAGCCAAAGGTCAGAAGACCGCAGGCTGAACCGAGATCACAACAAAAACAAACCAGAATCGAGTCTATAACACCTATAGATACGCCGGAAAAGAAAACTTTAACTGGCGGTACCTACCTGACAGAAAGAAACACTCCGAAAATCTCCCACCTCGATAGGTTTCTGAATAAAAGATTCCTTCTCAGTAGGATGGCAAGCCCGACTAGCATATAGTGAAAGATAAACGCCATGTGAAGTGGAATAAAATAGAAAACGAAGTAAACGTTTCCATAAAGATTCATTAAATTGAACATGTAGATCGGGGAAACACTCATTTCCTATGCACACGCAGAACGTTGAATGATATTCACCGAAAATCCATGCATACCTCCATTTTATGCGTGTTCGTCTTACATCCGAATTTCAGGTTTTGCCCTCATCAGTAGGAGATAATCAAGGTCGAAGAGTTTGCTGAAGCGAGACACAATAAACAAACCATCATCGAGTCTATAACACCTATAGATACGCCACTAGGTACCGCCAGTTAAAAGTTTTCTTTTCCGGCGTATCTATAGGTGTTATAGACTCGATGATGGTTTGTTTATGTTGTGTCTCGCTTCAGCCAGAGCTCTTCGGACCTTTGGCTGGTGACTACTCCGTACTGATGATGGCCAAAAAAGCCTGAAACCGGTATGCGGATGGTTAGGCGAACACGACATAAATTAAACATAATCGAGCTTATCAGAAAGAAACATTTGCATTCAATGTCCATTTATATGGAGGGATGCATGGATTTTCAGGTGAATATCATTCAACGTTCTGCGTGGTATTAGCTAGGAAAGTAGTTGTTTTTCCCCTGTGATCTACCATTTTCTGGTTCAATTTATATTGAATCTTTTATGTGAAGAAGACTGTTTACTTCGGTTTTTTCTATATCTATACACATGTTATATAGAAATATTGAAGAAACAAAAATAGCTTCTACGTATTACCACTCAATGATAATATCCGACTTGCATTCGCATCTACCGGGTGATTCTCCACGGTGGCTCACCCCTTTTTTTTAGTGAAGATAGAAAAACGAATTTGGGGGTTGTGTATTATAGTTCAATTTACATTTTTTGACATATTTACTTGCTTTACCGTACTTCCGGTTTGACCGGAAATGACCCCAACTTTCGATTTTTAAATGGGACATCCTATATATTGTCACGCCCTACTCTGGGAGACCCTGTGAAATTCTGGCCCCCTAACTGTTTAGGGTGCCCACTAATTAACTTGCTTGGCTTGCGAGAGGTTAAAACATTTTAATTCTGTGATTGTGACTTGTGACCACCCTGGTATAGTGAAATAAAAAAGTGAAGTGAAAACTATTATGGTTTATTGAAAATTATAAAAGGGCAAAAATAACACAATGGTGAATACAAAAATAGTGAAGTGAACAATGGGGCTATGTACCAAAAAACAAATAAATAAAAGTAACACTTACATTATAATGAAAACCCAGAGAAGGAGATGTGTCATCATGGACTGGCAGCATAAACAGGCACAATAAAAAAAAAGAACCGAGCCAGAAACAATAATTTCAATTTATATTAAAAATATCGTTGAGTCATGATTTATTGCGCTTCCTATTGCAGAATCAGTGTCTTGCTATCCAGTACTCAGGAATTGAATTGTAATCCGACACCTGTTAATGAACGGCGATGAACTCTGAATATGCAGGAAATACTGTATTTCAATAAATGTGATACTGAATGATGAATTACTAATAAATAAATGAACTATGGAATTTTCCACACTGGGCTTAATTATGTTTAAATTTAATTCTGAATTTTGAAGAAGAAATGATTGCTATATTTATATCGGGTGATATTTTTCATACTTGACAATATTTTTACTTATTTCGATCGAGAATGTTATTCTAAATCTTCCTTGTCAATATTTGACAAATAAAGTCATTTTTATTCCAATTTTTATTTTTCGATCTAGAATGCTATGGTCGTGAAATCGCTTCATTATTCATCAAGTACATGGGAAAAATACGACATTGAGGCTTATGACTTCACAGTCTTTTCAAGAATGATTTAAAAGTCGCAAATATGAATTTTTCAGTTAACTTGATTTTTTCAAATGGAAAGAGGGTGGCTCGTCGGCTTTTTGTGAAAGATCATTTTCTTACGAATAATTTGATACCACACACTTTCACTTTATTTTCACTATTTTTCTGAATAATTGCAAGAAGGATTATACCTAATAACAAATAATACGTATTCGGTTTACTCATGCACTGAGTCCTGTTATTCTAGGTATCCGTGACAAACAATTGAAGCTGTTGCTAGGACTACCTAAACAAATAGGCTAATGAATATGCTGTCACTTTTAAAAATTTATTTGTTGCGTAGTTTATGATTTGATATGGAAAATTATACTAGAAACTCTCTCTCACTCGGCATTATTTTCCAAAACTGGAAAGGAAAATGAGAAATGAACCAGAAGAAAATGCCAATAACTTCATCGTCAGTGAAGAAAAATAAAAAGACGTGTTGGCCTATGTTGAAGTGAATTGTACGGCGTATATTCGCCAAATTGTTTCTGAATGTGATATAAGTTATTCGTCCGTTTGGAGAATTCTTCACAAATATAGTTATCGATCATTCAAGTGCCAACTACACTAACATCTTTACGATAACGACCACAACCGAAGGTTAACATTGCAACTGGTTTTTGACTAAATACAGAGGAGAATACGTTTTCTATTTGAAATTATTTATTCAGATAAACTCGATTCACCAACTTGGGTCTGTTCAATCGGAATAATAAAAGGTACTGGTCTCAAACAAATTTACATCTGATGCAAGAATGAAATTTTCAAGAGCGATTTGGTTTCAATTGCTGGATGGGTATTATCGGAGGAAAACTTTTGGGGCCAATAATTTTCGACGGACAACTTCTGCGGAAAGATATCTACAGTTCTTTAGAAATCAAATCAATGATTTCATTGAAGATTCGCTACTGGCTAACCAAGTTGATATCTATTTTCAACAAGATGGAGCGCCACCTCACAATTCTTAAGTCGTAAGAGAACATCTGAATGACTCCTTCCCAGAAAAGTGGATTGGCATTTATGGATCTATTCAGTGGCCTGCAAGGTACATTCTTAATTTGTCATATTTTGTCATAATGTATTATTTATTTTTCATATTCTAGATCACCAGATCTTACTCCGCTAGATTTTTTTCTCTGGGGAACAATAAAAAAGCAGGTGTATGACACAGCATCAGCTACTCGTGAAGAACTGGAGTATAAAGTAAGGGTGGCATTCCAGAACATCACTGCGGATCAGCTAATCAATGTGGTGCGCGCAACAATTGAAAAAGTTGAACTTTGCCGTGATCAAGGAGGAGGTCATTTTGAAAATTTAGAACATTAATGGACTAATTTGCATTTTTTAAATAATTCTTAAAACGACTGTGGAGTCCTAAGCCTCAAAGTCGTATTCTTCCCGTGTTACTTGATCATGAATGAAGCGATCTACACGATCCATGGCATTCTAGATCGAAAAACAAAAATTAGAATAAACATGACTTTATTCGTCAAATATTGACAAATGAGGTGTTGTTGGATTTAGAATGTCATTCTCGATCGAAATAAGTAAAAATAAATAGGATGTCCCATTTGAAAGTTGGGGTGATTTCCGGTCAAACCGGAAGTACGGCAAAGCAAGTAAATATGTCAAAAAATGTAAATTAAACTTTAATATACAACCCCCAAATTTCGTTTTTCTATCTTCAATAATAAAAAGTTATAGGGGGAGCTACCAGTCAACACCTACCTTCGTTCCAAAAAAATATAATAGAACTGATATATTCTTCTCCGATCTTCTGTATAAGAAAAATCAAAACAAAATATTATCCAGTTATTCATTTATATAATTCTAAATTATATTATGCATAGGAAGAATTGTATCAACTGCATTGATCATTCATATGACTCGAGATATAAAATTATATAACTTCGACAAGAACTGGTTACGATCCGATTGATTTGACAAGGGAGAACTTACCGAAAACATATAATTCCCATGCCGAAAATTTCATATTGACCTTGTGCTTGAAATTTTATGGATTTTGCTATACATAATTTGAATTGAAATCGGTAGGAGCGTATACAGGGTGTTCCAAATTAAGTCGGCACCATTGCCAACTCCGTTATCATTGATGCTACGATTTCGGTTAAATGGGCAAACTGGTAGCATTTTTAGTGGCCTTCTCGATGCCGAAAACAAAACAAAAATTGACAGTCGCGTTGTCATAATATTTCATAAAATGATATTTTTTTCATCCATTTCGATTCGTAATAACATTCTCAACAATGAGGTCATATCACTTTTCTTCCTAAAGTGGAAAATGAGCGACTTATGTGGAAATATTTATTTCTTTCACTAGTACAAAACATTTCTTTGTTTTGGCGAATAAAACCTCATGATTGTCGAAACACCCATGTTTTGACAATATTTTGTTACTAATAGCAAAATAAGACAGTAAAAAGAAAAAATTGCGCTGGAATGTGAACTCGTGAAACCCGTGATCATCATGTCGCACCACTCAATTGACACCACTAAGCTATTTGGTATTAATGTACAAAACGATAATTTCCATCTTGAAGCCATTCCGCTAGCCGCATTTATTTTGTGAATCAAAATTTGTCTGCTGTAATGATAACTTTGAAGCCGTTTTCGTACAGAACAGAAAATACTGGAGGGTCATATGAATGTGGTTGGAAAAAATGTTTTTGATTCGATAAAACATAATTATTATGAGCAATCAAGTTGCCTTGAAACTTTGTTGAAATTCTTTTTGTCAAATATTCTCAAGTATGTCATGACAATGTCATAAATTATTGTAACTGTCAACTACTGTTCGAATATTTTTCGAAATGCCGTTTTCCCATCAAGAAAAATGTGATATGTTAGAATCCTACTTGGTTTGCCAGAAAAATAGCGTAAGAGCACTCCAACACTACAGCAATTCGTTCCCCGATCGTGAATGACCTAATCGGCGTTTTTTTGCTGTGCTTCATCGTCGATTCAGGAACAATGAAAAAGTTTTTGAGAAGAGGAGAACTAAAAAACGTTTTGTAATATCTGATTTACAGAAATTGACGTTTTATCCTACTTTGAGGTATATCCAAATAATTCCATCAGAGATTTATCTAGAGAAATAGCTATTCCACTGTCTGGTATTCAACGAATTCTGAAGAAACATAAGATTTCTCCTTATAAGTTGAGACCAGTGCAAACACTAGAACCTGGTGATCCTGAGAGACGATTGGGGTTTTGTCGGTGGTTTATGAATAAATGCAGACAAGATCCAAACTTCAATAGAAATATTATATGGAGCGATGAGGCTAATTTTTCAAATCATGGGATGTATAATAGAAAGAATTTTCATTATTGGAGTAGACATAATCCATTTCTAGTCCATCCCCACAATCCGCAAAGACGATTTAGTATTAATGTTTGGTGTGGTCTATTCAGAGGCAGAATTATCGGTCCATTTTTCTACCATGGTTTTTTGAACGGACCCCGTTACATTAATTTATTAACAAGAATGTTGGAAGAGTTTTTCGATTATCTTGATCTGGAGGCTCGTCAGATGATCTATTTTCAGCAGGATGGAGCACTTCCACATAATGTCAGTGGCGTAAAACGACTGCTGCGAGGCTATTTTGGAAACAAATGGATTGCTACAAATGGTCCTGTTAAGTGGCCCCCTCGTTCACCAGACATGACACCTCTAGATTTTTATTTCTGGGGATTTCTGAAAAATGAGGTGTACAAAATAAAACATAATAATGTAGATGAAATGAAAAATTATATTGAAACTATAATTATTAGAATTGATGGCCGAACTGTGTTGAATGCCACACGTAGTGTCAATAGAAGGGCCCAAATATGTGTTCAACAAGAAGGCGGTGTTTTTGAACATTTACTCGATATTTTATAGTGCTTTATCAAACCCGTTTGTTATAAATGTTTCCTATTAATACAACTGTCTTATTTTCACCTTTACGAAAAAAAGTCAAATGAGCTTTGTTGTTGAGAATGTTATTACGAATCGAAATGCATGAAAAAATATAGGGTGTTTCATTGAAAAAAATAACATTTTATGAAATATTATGACAACGCGACTGTCAATTTTTTTTTGTTTTCGGCATCGAGAAGGCCACTAAAAATGCTACCAGTTTGCCCATTTAACCGAAATCGTAGCATCAATAATAACGGAGTTGGCAATGGTGCCGACTTAATTTGGAACACCCTGTATATAATTATATAGTAGGCGCGTATAAATAATTTTAAAGAGTTGCCTTCAGTGATGTGTTGAGATTACTCACCAGATAACAAATTTGTTATTACATCTTCTCTGAAAAATCTCTTCTGATATCTGAAATCATAGTATTTTCTTATTCTTTCTCTCAGATTGATTGGAAGTTTCTTCTGGCTCATGTATTCGTCGACTTGATTGATGACTTCCAGAAATCTTATTTTCATTGATTTGGAATTCAAAATGGCGACCACCAGAATAACTGAAAATATTTTTTTGATAAACATTTCCTCTATGTGTCAGTTTCCAGAAAAAAAATAATTAAAAAACTATTTGTTTTCGTGGACTTAGTAAGTAACTTTTGAGATTTGAAATATTTATTGCAAGCAGCCTGTACCGTTTTTTGATATTTCAGGATTGTTTTGAATATTTCTGTATTTATGTGCTTCAAATATACAATCGAACTGAAATAAGCCTGTATAGGTAGCGAGAAGAAAAAAAATTAGTGATTCACTTGGAAGTGATGTGGTTGACGAATTAGAATGTGGAAAATTTGAAATATGCATTGATAGTTTATTCTCAATAATTTTTTTTATTTATAACAATACAATCAAAGAATAACTTACTCCAAACAGTGAAAATTATCACTTTTCCTATTATGTATGTCAGTATTGATACCATATAATCTGAAGCTATTTCCAACTTATAGAAATGCAATCTTATTCCTGAAAAAGATATAGTTTGTTCAGTTCATACAAAAAATTCATGTTGGATCAAATAAGTAGTGAGTAAAAACAATTCAAATGTTTTTCGACTTGGTAGCAATACATTCTTCTGCATTTGTTTGGGTTTTCTCACCCGTAGAAGTGATAAATAGGTAATATGAAAGGGAAAATTAGTGAAATTTTGGCGATACGTTACTGCGTTTCTGAACTTTGACTATCAGAATAAATAAATGTTCACTACAACAATATATCGGAAATCAATGAAAATAATACTTCTGGTAACGTTCCGGGTGACACTTCTGTTTTCTTCCTCAGACCTCTCGTAATTTTTAACCGACGAAACCAAAAAGGAGGATGTTCTCTAGTCGACGCGTATATTTTTTTTTTATGTATGACCACGCATAACTTTTTACTGAGACGTCCGATTCCGATAATTCTTTTTTCAGTGCATAGAGTGTACTTCGAAGTTGGTCCCATTTGAATTCAAAAGAGTAGCAAAATGAAGGGTATTGATCACTCACCCTCTGAATTCTGGTCCGTTAACCGATTCTATCAAGCATAATTTTGTACTGGGTTCTTCGATTTGTATGATTTTTTTTTATTAGATAGGGTATACCTCATAGTTGATCATGTTTGGATTTCGAATGGAATTATCCACCCTTACGGGTAGAAAACTAGGAGATAATTGATTTTTCACTTGTGAACATTGGCACACATATGTAGT
Organism: Gonioctena quinquepunctata; assembly: GCA_018342105.1. Classification (NCBI taxonomy): domain Eukaryota; kingdom Metazoa; phylum Arthropoda; class Insecta; order Coleoptera; family Chrysomelidae; genus Gonioctena; species Gonioctena quinquepunctata. The sequence continues at coordinate 45,289 of JAFIRS010004886.1, forward strand.
TGACAATGACAGATCGCTATTGTTATTATTTTTGTTCTCCTACATCCGTCACAACCATTATATTCTCTGAGAGGATGGAATGATATACAAAGTAATGAAATAAACTAACCAGAACAGCAATTTATATTACAACAAATAGTAAGAGTAGATAATCATATTATTTAACTGGTAATAGTTGAAGTAAGGTGGGTAAGTAAGTATTTTGAAAATAATCAAAAATTAGAAGATTTCAGCCAAAAAAAATTGAAAAATAAAAACTTTTTAACAAAAAATTAAACCGACGAAATACGGAACTGAAAAGTAAAAATTAAAATAAACCTTCTTAGTTTCAATAACTGAGCTCCTAAACTAATGTTAGTAACTAATTTTGAGTCGGCGCCAAATAAACAAGCAAATGAATTAGGTAAGGCGTAAAATGATGGCATCGAGTTGCGCGGTGACATTCTGATAATTTTTTTGAAGTAATTTAATGATCTTCGTTGATTGTTCGTTTGGCGCCGACTCAAAATAAGTTACTTACATTAGTTTAGGAGCTTAGTTATTGAGACTAAGAAGGTTTATTTTAAATTTCACTTTTCAGTTCCGTATTTCGTCGGTTTAATTTTTTGTTAAAAAGTTTTTATAGAATATATACAAACAAATAATGAAAATAAATATATTCCGAAAATAGTACTAAAACAGAAATAATTGAATCAAAAACACTTCTGGTGCCATGGACTGGTTATACCAACAAAGTGTACAAAACTTCTGCCTTTGAATTCATGGTACTAAGTTGAGCTTTACTTGGCAAACTATAGCTGTCGCCATAATTTGTTGCATTTCAGTACCTCAATCAATTGTTAAAATCCATGGTATTTTATAATATAATAACAATTTATTTTATTTCCCAAGAAACTTGCGAGTTTATGGAAGGGAAAATATAAATACCAAACAAGAAAGTGGAACACTATATACTCCGGTGCGTATAGAAGAATATTATAAATTATAGAATCAGAAAATAAATTGAAAAGTTATTACTTTAAATGAATTTTGAATCGTAATTTGCCATATGTTTTCAAATGGTCTGCTAGATCAATGTTAAATTTTATTGCATTGTAATAAATTGAGTTTTGTCCAACATTTTTGTCTTCATTTCAGTAATCGCTAGATTGTTGGAAAATCTGGTTGGCTAACTTGTGTGGTTCACTATTAGTTCTGAATACCAAATCAGAATGTTTTATATAATTTTTAAGGAAATGATTAACGTTTTCTTGGTTTATATAAATTAAATGTTGGTTCTCGATAGTCAAGTTTGAATATACACTTGATGATTTTCTTTTGAAGTGTTCAATGGCTTGAACAAAGAATGACTAGCTGAACCCCAAACAGAAATTAAATATTGAAATTTGGAGTTAATCAGGGTAAAGTAAATGGTTTTGAGATAGGTGAAAAATTTCTTATTTTGAAAAACCTGTTTAATGTTTTTTATGAATAATACTTGAGGTTATTACTTTTTATATTGCATTTATATAGGTATTTTATTCTAATGTGGTTTACTGATTCTAGCATCAGGCTTTGCTACAAATGTATGTATTCACATAACGTAGTAATAAACGCTATCTAGACTAGGAGTACCGAAAACTATTCCACCTCAATTTTTTTATGCGATCCTCTCCTAATTGCCCTACTGATGATACAAATGCATGTTGCCATGGGGCAACCCCGTGCCATATTGTTTAAACCGAAATTGTTTAAACAATTGCAAGGAATTGTTATTTTTCAACCGGACAATTTTTTTTTATATTCTTTATTAAAATACAAATAAAAAGGTCCTATGACTTTTCACGATAAAGTTAATATTTTTAGAGATATGAATTTTTAAAGGTTCAAAAAATCTCATATTTGGGTGCTTTTGACCCATGAAAAATATATTAAAAAATAAAATAAAATCGAAATATTTTTTTTAAATTCTTTATACAATAGGTAACATTCTTGATAGAGATTTAAAAAAATTTCATTGATTATACCTGTTTTTTAATTATCAATTTCGCGCGCTCACAAGTATGCATCGCTTACCTTTAAGTATCGCCGTCTCTCTCTGACTCATGCGCTGCATCGGCCTCTCTGTTTCCTGAATCATTATTTATCATTTATCTAAAAACTATTAACTTCTTTTAGATTGTTAAAGAGAACAATGTTATTTAACAATTAAATTGTTACAATTTGTTTTTACAATTTTTTTTTGGAATAATTTTACAAATTATTTAACATGAATCGGAACATGTAATTAAAATTACTTTTTTATCAGTTTATATTATTTTTAATTAACAAAAAAATTTTTTTCCTTACTTAGGCAAAATCATATACACATCATGATACATATACATATAAGTATTTTTTATGTTATTATTTTCCAATTCGAACATTTAAGTGCTTACCAATATCCATTAATTTTATATAACATTAAATAAATTTATTAATTATTTATAAAATTTTAAAAAAATTTGTCAAAAACAAATTGTAGACAATTTAATTGTTGATAACATTGCTCTCTTTAACAATCTTAAAAAAGTTAATAGTTTTTAAGATAAATGATAAATAATGATCCAGGAAACAGAGAGGCCGATGCAGCGCATGAGTCAGAGAGAGACGGCGATACTTAAAGGTAAGCGATGCATACTTGTGAGCGCGCGAAATTGATAATTAAAAAACAGGTATAATCAATGAAATTTTTTTAAATCTCTATTAAGAATGTTATTAACTATTGTATAAAGAATTTGAAAAAAAAATATTATTTCGATTTTTTTTTTTTATATATTTTTCATGGGTCAAAAGTACCCAAATATGAGAATTTTTTAACCTTTAAAAATTCATATCTCTAAAAATATTAACTTTATCGTGAAAAGTCATAGGACCTTTTTTATTTGTATTTTGATAAAGAATCTAAAAAAAAATTGTCCGCTTGAAAAATAACAATTCCTTGCAATTGTTTAAACAATTTCGGTTTAAACAATATGGCACGGGGTTGCCCCATGGCAACATGCATTTATATCATCAGTAGGGCAATTTGAAGAGGATCGCATGAAAAAATTGAGGTGGAATAGTTTTCGGTACTCATGCGCCGATTCCTCCTAGTCTAATCTATGTTCGAGGATCTTTTATTATGAACATAAATGATGATTTCTCAAAATTTTATGATAATTTACGTGATATAAACCATGATGATATTTTTTTGAGGTCATCTATCATGTTATTGTTGATCTCATGTAAATTTCTGATACTATATATTATTGTTTGTTGTATCATCAGCAAACATTTTGATTTTTCCAGTCAAATCCAAGTCTGCTAAAGAGTTTATAAAAATATAAAATGAACCCTTGAGGAACACCAATATAAAACAGTTTTCTGTAAACTGCACTTTTCTCCCATACATACAAACTGTTTTCTGTCTGATAAATAATTTTTAAACCACATATATACAGGCCGTCTAATACCTATTCTATTCAAAGTCATATCAGAACAGCATGGTTTCTTTGCAGGGCGATCATTGGAATCGAATTTAATAGAATATAGTGAATATTTATATAGTAACATGGACCACAGACTACAAGTTGACGCCATTTACACCGACTTCAGCAAGGCATTCGAAGGTTAGCCATAATCTTCTTCTCGAGCGGCTTGCCGAGGTTGGGGTACGAGGCTCACTATTGAGATGGGTGGAATCTTATATAAAGAATAGGTCCCAATCTGTAACAGTTCAAGGATTTCGTTCGGAAGAGTATATTTCCTCATCAGGTGTCCCTCAAGGATCACACCTGGGACCTTTATTTTTTATCATTTATGTAAATAACATAAAGTCGTGTTTTAAACATGCCAACTTCCTGTTATATGCAGATGATATGAAACTTTACCTAACCGTACGAAATTTAAACGACTGTCACAAGATCCAAGATGACCTTGATAGACTTAGTGAATATTGTGACTCGTCTAACTTATATTTGAATTTTCAAAAATGCCATTGCATCACATTCACAAGGAATATAAATCCGGTACACTTCGATTATTCTATAGGGAATGGTCAAATAACCAGGGTTAGTGAGATTAGGGACCTAGGAATTATATTCGATTCCAAACTAATTTTTGATCTACATGTCGAATCAATCGCAAACTCCGCCTCAAGAATGTTAGGCTATGTAATGAGAACATGTAAACATTTCGAAAACATCAAGTCTTCAATTTGTGTCTATAATGCATTTGTGTACAGTAAGCTAAATTTCGCTTCTATTATATGGAGTCCTCAATACAAAACGTATATAAACCGCCTGGAAAACATTCAGAACAAATTTGTCAAATATATTAGTTTTAAACAAAATTTCAATTACAACGGCGACATTGAAAATGCGAGAAAACATTTCAATATTATATCACTATCGAGTAGAAGAGTGATCTCTGATATTTTATTTTTACACAAAATCATCTCAAATTCCGTAGATAATGCTAATATACTGAATCAAATTCAAATCAACGTTCCCATTCGGCCACTTAGAACTAGCCACCTGTTCCGCATACCATTTCGGAGAACTAATTCGTCTCAAAACTCTCCTCTATGTAGAATTGTTCGAAATGCTAACAGGTACACTGATCAAATCGATATTTTCTCCAAATCCCACCAAAAATTAAAGACCACTTTGAAACGACTCATGTATCAAATAATTTCTGCTTAAATTAGTAAAAGCAAACAACTAACAAAAAAACACTTTATCTTTGTTACTTTGTTTCAATTGCTGTCTGAAATTAGTATTAGTATATAAGTTTAAGTATAAGTAAAATTAAATGTATAATGTAGGTACTTTAGTGGACTTTTGTCTGTCTGTATCTTTCATGACCATTAAATAAATAAATAAATAAATAAATAAATAAAAAGTACTCAAGGATTTTGTGATCTACTGAATCAAATGCTTCTCAGGATCCAATGACAATATACCGCATTTTTTGTCTGTGGCTATATATAAATGCCCATAAATAATAAATTTGATTTTTCGAGATATTCCAATAATTTGCAATGTACTGCTTTTACTATAATTTTCGAAAGTTCTGAAAGAATAGAGATTGACCTATAATTCTTCATTTGATCTTTTTTACCCGTTTTGAAAATTGGCTTAACTTTGTAAATTTTTGATTTATCAGGTACTGAGCCTATTGAGAACGTTAAATTTATTAACTTTATCATTAAAGGTGCAATTTCTAATTTTACCATTTTTACAATTTTTTTAGTGATATTATCGAATCCCGGAGCTTTTCTTGTATCAAGTTCACTGATTATTTCTTTTGAATTTCTATTTTGGCCATGAAACCCGATGACAACTCAGGACCAATATTAATGAAATAATCGTTGAACTCTTCACAAATTTCTCCGGGATACCAATCTTTTTCCATTTTTTTCAAGATATATGCAATTTTATCTAAGCGTCTTGATTTATTATATTACAGTTTATTCAATGAGTTCCTAACTAGTAGTAGCATTGGTGAATTTTTGTTTATATTATTCTCTTTTTGCTTCTTTAACACTTAATTTAACTAATTTATTTTAACTATCATGTGAATCAATAAACATTTGGGTAGGGTTATATATTTTTTGTGATAGATATTCTCAGATTGGATCAGGGTCTTGTAGGAATTTTGTTATTTATAATTTTGAAATTGTTTGGATTGCATATGTCACGAAAAAAGGTTAGTTTGCTCATTGTATTTTAAGATGTCTATCTTCATATCACAGAAAACAAAACTATTTTGTTTGATATTACAAACATTTTGAAGTTTGGCATCTAAAAAATTAAGGACAGTTTTATACATTTTTATTGGGGATCTATATATATATATATATATATATATATATATATATATATATATATATATATATATATGTGGACTTTTTTGAAAACCCCTCTGCATGTTTAATGTCCTTTTGTTGCCAATAAGTTACAATTTTGTCCAGTATTCAGTGAAAACGAACCTTGTTAAATCAGTGCTTCGAATTGTGAAAAAGCATCCAGCAGTAGTGCAATTTGTAGACGACAAACAGTGCATTGTTCGTCCCATCTTAATCTGGAAACCCATAAAAAAACGACAATACCGGTTAAGCATTTTCGTCTCATTCAAACAAGAAACCAACAAAAAAAAATCACCAGATAAGTTTATTCTTATTGCTTCAGCAAAAAGTGCAAACTATATCACTCAAATAAATCCTATGATCATACTCCAGGAAAATTAGGCAAACTTTTTTAAACTTTTCAAACAATCAACTGAAGCATTAGGGGGCTGTACAGAATCAGTCATTAGCAAGAAAATGAATTACAAGTGCTGCAAACTTAAACCTTTTTCACACTATGTATGCACAAAAGGCTCTAGTGTTTTCCACAAAAGTTGTCCACAGCAAAATTTCAAGAAGAAAGTTAAGTTCGTGATGGACAATAAAATAATTTGTTGCCAAGAGGATACCAGTGTACTAGAAAAAACAATTAGTGGCTCGAGGAAGACGGAGAGTTGAAAGACAAGTTCATAAAAAAGTTAAAGCATGAAACTCAAATCATTATAAAACAAGCACTAGAATCCGAAACTGAAATGAACACACTTCTAGATGCACAAAAGAAAATCATCAAAGAAATGGAATACGAAATTCATGTGATGAAAAACAAATTAGATGAAAATGTGGTTTCAGTAAAAACAATAGAAACACAAACAGATTCTTGTCAGGTGAGTGACCAATCTTCAATGACAGAACCCACAATCTCCAGTGGCGGACATATCGGGCACTCAAAAACTAAACAACATGAAGAAGGAAACTATAATAGTGAGATGAGTAAGCTGAATTATAGTGATGGAAAATACGTGAAAGCTACCAGGAAAACTATCAACACAGGAGAAAAGAAGATTAAACCAAAAAGGACCGTTAATCGCAAGGGTCATGTTAAGAAAAGTGATAAGCAACAAGAAAAAGTCTCTAAAAGTGTAAAAAATCTCAAAAACATGAAATTTTCAGAGGAATTTATTCCAAATAATATAAATCTCTGTGGAGAAATTAACCACTCGACCCAACGGGAAGGTATAATTGATATAGTAGTAACCAAAACCAGGGAAGATTAATTGCTAGGAGCAAATCTTGAAAATACAACGACTATACAAGAAAGATCTGCTCCCAAGATTCTGATCCTAGGCGATCAGTACGCGATAAATTTCTCTGCAGTATTGGATAAATTTATTTTGAATAGAAATTACATCATCAATGAAATCATCAAACCAAAAATAGAATTATCAATGTTGACAAATAGTATTTTCGATTAGAGTTTAAACTATGGTCAGGATGATTATGTTATTTTGATGTTCAATACCAAAAATATAAGCAACTCCAAAACTCCAAATTGAGCATTAAAAAAGGTCTTGAATATAGGTAAAACCACGAACCTAATAATCATCTCGGAGTGTGACACTCAAACGGATCAGGATATAATAAATAAGATAAGGATGTCTCTCTACCGATTTGCACGATATACAAGAAATCATTTTATTATGTTTCTCGTCGATATTAAAAAACAGGGGAGTAAATTTGAAATTTGTAGTAAATTAAAACATACCTTTCATGCACCAAAGTGTCATAATGTGGTTTTAAAATCGATACAAACGATTGAGTTGGGTGATTTGAAGCTAAGGATAAACCTTTTAAGATAAAGCCTCACATCGAAGTGCTCCCAAACTCATACTCTGTTGATGAAGTAGATCAGCACTCTTTTTTAGAAGACAGGCCTGTGAAAAAGGTATATCCTTAATGCTTTTAAACATTCAGTCAGCGAGAAACAAATCTGATGAACTGTTTGTATTTCTAGACAGCCAAAATTTTCCTAATAAAGTACTGCTAACAGATCATTGGTTAGTAACAGATGAACTCTTTTATGTACCAAACTATATCTTAATTACAAAATACTCTAGGATGAACACCAAACATGGGGGAACATTGATTCTCATGTATAAAGATTTCAGTGATAAGTTTAATTTTACTGAATTAAAAAGTTATAATTATATGTTGGTCGAAAATGAGTTCGAGTTTTCGGGCATTTATTGTGAAAGTATTAACTTATTCGTTTTCTGTTTGTACAGATCTCCACTATACAGCGAGAAACTATTTTTAGAAAGGTTAGAAATATTATAATTAAATATCCCCCACAAGGCATCTGTAATACTCACTGGTGATTTTAATATAGAATTCGGTAACAAAACTTCAAAATTAACTCAATCATTAGAGAATTTATTGAACAGCTTTAAGCTAGTAATGCATGTAAACTCTCCGACGCGATACTCCAAAATATCCAGTTCAATTATTGACTACGTATGCTCCAACATGGATGAAAATGAATGTGATGTAATCAATTCTGGTCTTTCAGACCATGAAGCTATTTTATGCTATGTCCCAATTGAGTCAAATTCTTCTGGTAAAAAAAAGAAATTAGGGAGAATATACACCAAAATAATTTCAATAAATTCAAACACTTTGTACTGCTTATAACTGGAATGAAACATTGAAATGCAACGACCCATTAACTGAATTTCATTCGATGATGTCCGATATATTCAACACTGCGTTTCCTCTCAAGGAGGTCAAAAGTAAACCGGGAAAACCTTGGATAACGAAAGGTTTGAAAGTGTCAGCTGAAAATATGAGAAGCTTACATTTAATTAGGAAATATGCTATGGATAATGAAGCATTCATTTCATTGTATAACAAGTACCGGCATATTCATAGAAGAACTCTGAGAGCTGCAAAGCAATTGTATTATAGACAAAAGTCAGAAAATTCAGGTAATAGGCAAAAAGATAGTTGGGCAATCATCAATGAGTTGAGGGGTAAAAAATACTCCGTCCCTATGACAACAAATCTAGATGGTGGCGATATTGGTTGGTTGGTTGAAAACTGACGAGCCAGAGACAGGGTTGGCACTTAGCTTCCCTTGACACTGCGACTAGCTGGGGTCTATTGTATCACTCTGTCGTCAGTGGTTCCTCATTCAAACAGGTTTGTGCCTTCAATTAGGTTAAGAAGCCTGTTGATAAGGTTCTTCGGATTCATGCCTGTTTCCGGGCTGATCTCTCCAGAGGTTCTGTGTCGCCTACTACTTAGGGCGTCACATTCGAAGATAATATGAGAGGCTGTTTCCTCCTCTTTATCACACAGCCTACACTCCACGGTTTCCCTGCGTACTCCCATGGTGTTAAGGTGTTTTCTTAGGCCGCAGTGTCCAGTCAACAGGCCTATTATTATACGAGCCTTCGTTCTGTTCAGGTTCAGAAGGTCAGCCGTCAGGGTCCGGTTTGGATGCCCTACCATGACTTTGCTGTGTATTTGCCCGACAGTTTGATCCCAATATTGTTGGTGTCTTCTTTTTATCCACTCGGCGATCAGGGTCCTGCATCGGTTTTTGCTAATCCCGTGTACAGGTTCTGGCCCTGTGAATAGCGTTTCAGATGCTTGTCTAGCTAGCTGGTCCGCTTTGACGTTGCCTCTATGACCTGGCACCCACATCAAGGTGACCTTGTTGTGTTTTGCCAGCTCGATGAGGTTCTGGAGGCAGTCCCAGACCAGTTTGGATATTAATGAATACTACTGCTCAATAGCAGAAAAGATAGAAATCCATCCTACAAAAAATATGACTATATTTGAATCTTTTTTTTTCATGCCAACGGATATTGAAGAATTGAAACGAACAATTCATGAACTAAAAAATAAAAATGCGTCTGAATATGATGATTTATCTACCAAAATTTTTTCTCACCTACCTGACTGCTCTAATGAGTCTGGTTGAAGCTATTAATTTTTCATTCGCAATAGGAATATTCCGAACATGTCTAAAACATGCAGTGGTGATTCCGTTGCATAAAGGTGATGATATGGAAAATCCTGCCAATTTTAGACCAATCTCATTGTTACCTGCCCGTTCTGAACTGATTGAGAAGCTAGTAAAAAACAGAGTGATGGCTTTTTTGAGAAAGCACAACGTTATACATTCTTTTCAATTTGGGTTCCAAAGGCAAAAGGAACAAGTGATACTATTTTTAACCTTCTACAAGATGTATATTTCAATCTCAATGATGGCGATGTTACGGCAACGGTTTTTTGTGATTTGACTAAAGCGTTTGACTGTGTCAACCATAAAATTCTGCTGAATAAATCAGAAAGGTATGGCTTCAGAGATGTAGTTCTGAAATGGTTTGAGGCGTACTTATTAGGTCGGACTCGAAGCGTATCTCTTCAGAACAAAGTATCGACAAATTTAGAGATAAAAAGGGGAGTTCCGCAAAGATCTGTGCTTGGCCCTATGCTCGTTTTGATCTATATAAATGACCTAGCCTCAATAAATATTACGGGAAATTTTACTCAGCTTGCAGATGATACTACCATACTGGCATAATGGAAATGACATGGATCTACATCAACGAACTAACAATGATATTATCGAGAGAAAAGCGTTGTGTGATGCCAATATGCTATCTTTAAACATATTAAAAGCTAACATCCTCACTTGAAAATGTCATTTGCCAGAACTTTATCTGGGTAATCAAGAAATTAGCAGTAAGAGAGCAACTAAATTTCTTGGCTTACACATTGATGATAATTCAAAGTTTGAAGATCATATGAAGATATTGGGTAAAAAAATAGCCTCTGGATGTGTTGCAGTGAAAACCACATCATGGGAAGTTGGTAGGGACATGGCCAAAAAGGTTAACTTTGCCGTAATTGATTCACATCTTCGATACGGAATTTGCTTTTGGGGATCTTGCAGTAGATTTTTATTCGACACGATTTTTGTATTACAGAAAAGGGCATTAAGATACATGTGCAAAGCCAAATTCAGGGACTCTTATAAGCCTTTATTCATACAACAAAAAATCTTACCCCTACCATGTATATTGGAAACAGTATGCCTTATCCACAGTAAGTTTGAAAATAGAGTGCATTCTACAGCACAACACATCACTAGACAAGCCCTTAATTCAACTTTACCACTCCCAAGGTCTACACAGATAAAACACTCCATTATATATAACGGCAAGAAAATGTTCAATCACTTACCTAATGAAATAAAAACGATCACAGATAAAAGAAAGTTCAAAGTTTCCGTCAGAAATATTTTACTAGAAAGAGCATTCTACTCGCTGGACGAATTCTATCCGCAAAAATTGTAAAATTTTAAAAAATTTAAATTTTATATATTTTTTTTTTACTTTATCTCATGTAAATTTTTTTATATTATCTTTACCAGAATTTTGTGTATTTTATAAATATATATATATATATATATATGTGTATATTGTATATGTTTTTTTATATATTACGTATATGTTTTTTATATATTATTACCTGTCTTGACTTTGAGAAATTGACGTGTATTGGCTTGCACCAAAATGTATTTTATGAATTGTAAGTGTGTTTATGTATATATTTAGTAGTTTCCCATAGTTCTGACTATGTGGCGTTGCATGCTCAAAAATTATAGTATTATTTTGTTGTTTTTTAACTCACCAGTTTGTCAATAAGAGTTACCATTCTTCAGACAATAAAGTAATTTTGATTGATTGATTGATATATATATATATATATATATATATACATATATATATATATATATATATACAGTGACCCGCAGAAAGTACGCATCATCTGGGAAATTCTTTTATTAATAAATTTTGACGAATATCGATATGGGCAATCGCTTCTGCATCAGAAGCAACCTCAAAAGACGTTGTACAGTGCCGTTCGTCTTTTCGTGTTTGGAGGGAAATTTAAAAAAATTAAAAATTATGTTTCAAAACACACTTAGTTAGGAAAATATCGAAAAATATTATTCGAAAAAGTTGTTCAGAACGTTATTTTATAGCTATGTACAAGTTTTGAAAAAAATCTGAGATAAAAAAATAAAAATAAATTTTTTGCCATAATAAAAATTTCAATTTGGAAAAATACATTTTATACAAAGAAACTCATTAGTAAGGCCAACAGTAATATTTTAAATGATATTTTGTTAATATTCGCAAGCTACTTCTATTTTATTCGGAAAAAAATTTAAATCTATGGATTTGCCATGTATTCAGCTGCTTCATAAGAGGTCACTGAAATATCTCCAGGACATTATAATAAAAAATTCATATTGAAATTCTGTAGATACATGGTTCTTTGTCAATAATAAACAGTAACGGGATTATAATGTCCTGAAGATATTTCTGTGACCTCTTATGAATGAAGCAGCTGAACACATGGCAAATCCACAGATTTAAAATTTTCTTCGAATAAAATAGAAGTAGCTGGTGAATCTTTACAAAATATTATTCAAAATATTACTCTTGGGCTTTACTGATGAGTTTCTTTGTCAGAAATGTATTTTTCCAAATTGAATTTTTTTTTATGGCAAAAATTGATTTTTATTTTTTCATCTCAGATTTTTTTCCAAACTTGTAAATAGCTATAAAATGTCGTTCTGAACAACTTTTCCAAATAACATTTTTCAATATTTTCCCAAATAAGTGTGTTTTTGAGACATAATTTTTAATTTTTTTTAATTTCTTGCCAAACAAGAAAAGACGAACGGCACTGTACAACATCTTTCGGGGTTTCTTTTGATGCAGAAGCGATTGCATGTATCGACATTTGTCAAAATATTATATTAAAAAAAATTCCCATACGATGCGTACTTTCTGACCGAAATCACAAATGAGCGGCTGGCTTCTGTTTGTTGACTCCGTTGATTTGTCGTTTTCTACCAAGTGTTGTTCATCCTTGCACTTCTCCACCGTACTGATGAGGGCCGAGAGCCCGAAACACGTGTCTACGGTTAGAACTTTTCTCTGAGGGCTATGTCCATTAAATTCCTTCCATTTTGTTTTTAACAGTCCCCTCGATATTACTCTCTTTCATATATATATATATATATATATAACTATATATATATAACTATATATATATATATATATATATATAACTAGGGATATTGGGGTAAGCAGCAATGAAAAAGTAAACTCTTTAAGGTTTATCCAATCTATCGGAAATGTACATTTCCATCATCAGGGAGAAACTTTGTTGAGGTTGGTTTCAATGATGATGTTAAACATATGTTCATTTCCATCATCAGGGAGAAACTTTGTTGAGGTTGGTTTCAATGATGATGTTAAACATATGCATCTAACATAGTGATAACAAAAAAAGGAAACGTAGATCAAGAAATACAACGAAGTCACTTGATGCCGAATTGAACCACATCAGAGAGAGGACCTTCACCGGAATGGATATACTCCAAGAAACTCCTAGGAGAAGTATTGAAACAACTCCAGAGAACGAAGACATCTAAAGAGCAACAACAAAGCACAGTGATCTGCCTTCCGTACATCAGAGGTGTCTCCGACAAGATCAGAAGGATCGGAAACAAGTTCGACATCAAGAGCTGCTTCTAATCCGGCAATACTTCACGGAATTTCCTCACCCAGACCAAACCTGACAACAAAAATGAAATCAGTAAGTATTGCATTTATGAAGTTTCCTACATTGGAGAAACAAAAAGGCCGTTATCGCTAAGATTGGATGAGCACAAGAAATGGACTCAACGTGGATAATTCTATGGGACGACGCAAGTGTTCTACATCGAGAGGAGCATTGGTTCAATCGAAAGTTCGAAGAGGCCGCCTACATCGAAGCCAATAACGCCTTTAGTCAACCAAGCGTTGAGATCCAGAACGTATGGAAACCACTAATTGCTCTTTCTGGCGGACTGCAGAGGCGCGAAACTTCACGCACCGCCACACCGCTCGAAATTACACGCACCACTGCACATGGCGGAATTACACGCACAAATTGGCAAGTAGCACCTAAACTTGTCAGTATTCAGCTGAAGACTATTGCAGATAAAATTTTTCGAAACGTCGTGAAAACCTTTTGAATCCATGATGATGGACGTCCGAAACGAGAATAATCAAGTTACCACATCGTCTACAACCTTCAAACACACGTGGTATAAGCCCATACAACCTTATATTTTTGAGAAACTCCAACGGAATTCAATTGGGTGGAAATATATAGGGTGTTTAATTCAAAAAAATATAACTTTGATAAGTCACACATTTCTCCGTCACCCTGCATGTTGGTTGATAGTTTTGGAACATAGCTTTCATTGCTCTCCACAATTTTTATTTGAGACATTTCTTCCTATTTCGAATAGGGAAGCAGTTATGGTCCACCCACGCTTCGTTGATACACCCTGTATAGACTCCCTGATCTATTCAATTTTGTTTTCAGATTGTGGAAGGTTATAATCCCAAAAAAGTGTCAAGAATCAAGGAGTATTATCACGTGTTATGATTTGCAAGGTTTTTTAGTAAATTTCTGACCTACTTAGAGTTGCTTCATACTCACCAAACATTTCAGATGATGCTTTGAAGAAGCAATGCGAATACTTCAACAACCAACTTTTGTCCTGTATTCCATTCGTATATATCCAACTCTCTGTATTCGGTTCGTTGGAGCCAGAAAAATATTCTCCTGTCATTACTGGTATTATAAATTGCATACACGTCAACCAGTGAATCAAGACGAATGTTACAAACAAGGCATTGATCACGAAGCTCCATTCCGTCTTCACCAAATGGTAATACTGTAAATAATCATAATGAAACTGGTATTCGATTAAAATTTAAAAAATTTAAGATTTTATATACAGGGCTTTTCACGATGAGCGACAGTAGGACGTTTCTGGCAAACCAGACAACGGATCAATCTGAAAATATCACAGTTTGCATAAATTTATATGATCTACACGCCTAGAATATTTTAGACGATGCGGCGTTGCCGCTTCTACTATAAAGTAGCGGCTACTTTGATTTTTCAAACGGAACATCCTGTATATAATATAATATTATGATTTCTTATCATTTTGTCAACAACTTCATGTACTATTTCCCTACACCTATCTGTTACCGTTTAGAAGATATAAATTAATTTCGATTTTTTTCTACCAAACATGTACTTTTATAAACGCTGATAATCTTGAACTCTCTGGTACTCAGACGATCAAATTCGAAATGGAGTGGAGTGATACCATGAGGATCTTCACTTCGAGTCATATTTTATTTGCCTCATATACGGTCTTTAAAAATGCAGATACTATGTTCACATGGAAAAATGAGTGAAAGTAAATTTTTTCAAATGGAACACCCTGTATATTTCCACATTCTTGAACTCTACATCCAATTTAAGATCGACTTTGTTCAGATAATCCTATTTCGATTTCGAACCGTTTTCGAGATAAACTGTTTCAAACACAAAATGACGTGATATGTACCTTAGAAAAAGTTACAATTTGTATGCATTGAGGTATTGAGTGTCTCTACCGTACAACATTGCAAATTAATATTTTTTTTAAGTGTGCTTTGGAAAAATGCATGATCCAATTTTGAAACGTCAAACTTTCGTTGGTGGTTTTGACTGATTGTGATACCAATTATAATAGAAAAATGTCAAGATTAGGTTACAGTAATAAAGATTTCTTGAATTTATTAATAATTTATGCCGAGTATTTCATGAAAGATATCCACAACTTCCGAAGCCGAATAATAATTTGATAAATCGACTACTAAAAAACTGTAGGTTGAATGGAACCTTTCATCCAAAAATCATTCGTAGAAAGCCTGAAATGGATGATGATGACAATGGCATAACAGTTTTGGGATCTACACGAGGCTGAAAGGAAGATATGTATACCCTACGTGACAATTTATCGCATTCTTAATAAGCACAAATGGCATCCCTATAAATTCTACTGTGTCCAACATCTGAAAGAGAATGATTTGCCTCGTAGAGTGGAATTCTTCGAATGGTTACTTGTTACTCAAGAAGATGAACATTCCCTTGACAATATCTTATGGACAGATGAGGCCAAGTTTACAAAAAATGGAGTTTTCAATAGACACAACAGTCATTATTGGGCGCCAGAAAATCCCCATGTCGTTCGCTAAAGGGGTTTTCAAGAAAGATGGCAGTTTAATGTACTTTGTGCCATAAAGAATGGGTCAATTTTTATATCGAGTTTTATGATGATAATTTGAATGCAACAAAATATGAAGGTTTACTGAGAAATGGAATTCAAATGATTTTAAATAATAGGCCGAAATAGGATTATCTGAACAAAGTCAATGTAAAACTAACTTCGTCCGTGAATAAAATTTCCCTGTCAAATAAAGGATTTTCGGTAACTTTTTGGAGAAACCATTGGCAGAAATTCACTGGTAATGGAAAGTTTCGAGGAAGTAGAGCCTGAACCCGTTGAATATGATAGGGATATAATAAATAATCATGAAGACTCCATACTAGACTATGGGCGATATTCAAATTATTGGCAACTTGCCTCGTACTTATTTCAGGATTTTCGTCAACTGAATTTAAAACAGCTACCTCAATTGCTGGAGTTCTTGCAGTCCGATGTATTCCTTTCAAGTGATGATTTGGCTCAAAACTTCCTGTTTCACATAACATTCTGTGGGTGCTTGAAATCGTTCGAGCATCAGGAAGCGCTCTTGATACAGTCGCCTGGCTTCATATGCGTTCCCGTCAGCAAGCCCGTACAAGTGATGCATGTCTGGTAATTCGGTATTGGTAAAATTTACCATGTTTTTTTTAAAAACAAGTTTTTATAACTTGAATAATATCACGTATCTAGCTAAAGAAGTGTCAAAATTGTTTATGTTGAAAACAACGAAATGTGTTCTTAGCATACTAGATGTTCCTAGCCCACAAAATAATCCTACTACTCTTCAACGGCTGATTTCGCATAGGGACAAGCAAATGAATGTATTTTATTTTCTGACTCAAAAACCGTTCGTCGGACGGAAAAAAGGCAGGAGACCATTTTTATGAGAAGATAGAGGACAATTACAAAAATAATATTTATTTGGAAAAAAAGGCAGTGGCGTATCATTATTTTGATCAAAAATATTGCAGGGCATGTTAACAGGGACGCCACTGACGAAAATTAAGAAATCCTTTATCATGGAAAAAATGTATTTTTATGCGTACTTTGCATGTACCAAAATAAAAAAAAAAGCCAAAGCGGTTTCAGAGATATCGGGAAAGAACTGATTTTTTTTGTTAAATTTCAACATCCTGTATCTCAGAAATAAAGCGGTTGCGGACCTTTGTTCCTATGAAGAATTTTTCTTAAAATCATCCAAGGATTATCACCCTTTGGGATCAGCATTCAATTATGAAACACCCTGTACGATAGTTATATCAAAAGGGATTAAACCCAACAACAATTGAAATACATATTTAGTTATAAATACCTAGCGCAGAACGAGTTCTGTACATTGCACTGTAACCCCGTACGCTAAATAAATAAACTGAACGAGTTTATCCGACTACCTGTTGAAGAATCTGTTAAATCCTTCATCAAAACAAATTTATTAAAATGGAAACTTTCTCAATTGACTATTGAAAAGAAATATCGGATATTGAACTACATCAGATGTACAAACATGTGCTTTAGCCAGGAAAGTAGTTGTTTTCTGTTATATATTCCAAAAAAATTGCTTCATATTTATCGTAGGCTTTTCAATTGTCAGAAAAATCTTTCATTTAATATTCAATCGAGAATGTGTTCCTTTTCAACATACCGTCCAATAGGTCTTGAACGATGGAAGATAGTGACTTGAGTTCATCTTTCAGTCACAGATGATTCCACCTTGTTCATATTTTCAGTAAATATTTCTTTTTTTTGTGAACAACAAGAAACATCTGTTAGGAGCTGACTCGAACGATTTAGAAGTGAAGCATCTCGAATAATTCGAAGAACGGTATAAATTAATCGAAGAGCCACAGAAAGAGAGACGGACTAAAACTATAAAACAAATGTTCAGCCGAAAATTAGAAGAGGGAACTGTTCCAGATCTGGCAGGAGCAGACAAAAGAGATTTAGGGTGAGGTTGCCTCTATGTTCGTCTTATCACAAGTCCACGTGTTCATCTAACGAGTTCTAGGGCAGACAATATGAAAGCAGATTAGCCAACAGATCAGGGAGCATGCTGGTCAGTGAGTGCAAAATTCCCCGGTTCATCCAAGTCGAAAGAATGAGGATAATTATCGATCAGAGAAAAGATGAACCAGTACTTTCAGTAGAAAACATCGCTCAGGACGAACAAATAATACAGAGGCCTTATCCAGAAGACAGTCTCCAGAGCCCAGTGAGCACTGAAGGAGTCGCCGATATCAAACGAACGAGACCATCAACTGAAGACTAATGTACCGCATGCATGAGACAGGACCAATAAACCGATCCAAATATCGGGGCTTTCTACATTGGAAAGATAACGGAACTGATAGACTCTCCTGGATAAATATTTCGGACAGAGATCCCATTAGGCAATGTGGACACAGTGGGATTCCCTGGTTGTGGGAAGTAATTTACGCCTGAATGCACCGTTTGTCAATTCTAATTCTAGTTCCCCAATCCTGTTTTTGTAATCTTTGGCCTGTAGCTATGCACCGTCAGCAGATTGAATAATCCAGATTGGAAATCTGACAACGTTGGTTTCGCAAGATTTTTTGACAGTTGAAGATGATAAAACGTCAAAATTGTCAGTTTCGATTTTTTTTTTCAAATTGACTGACGGCGAAAACAAAAAGAATCCCCAATTTTTCCCCGGAAGAAAAGCAGAGTCATGAGGATATACTCTTGAAATACGCTAATATTATCGAAGACAAAAAAACAAACAAAGATTCCAATGATGATAAATCTCAAGCTTGGAAGCGAGTTACGGAACAATTCAACAGCACAGCACCTATACTCTGCTATACGACCGTCGAGCAGTTAAAGTTAAAAAGGCTCTACGAAAATAAAAATAAAAAGAATTGAGAAAGCCGTTATACCACCATACCTCAAATCACCGAAAAAGTATTCATGTAGCCAAGGAGTAATATCCATGAAATAAGTTGTGTTGGGTGAAGGTGCATGAGGTGGGGTAATCTACTAGCCAACATAACCCAAAGAAAGACACTCCCCTGTAATGATCAACTTACAAATCATTTTGGAATTCAATTTCGTCTTCTATGTTTTCCAGGAAACTGAGAACTATAGGTTTTGTAAGTCGAAATCTTCCAAAAAATGAATAATTGTCCATTGTGTCGAAATAATCACTTCTTTCGTAGACTCTGCGAGGAAAACCAAAGTTGATGATATCTAGGTCATCATCAATGAATATTCCGTCCTCCATTTTATCCCAAAATAATGAAAAAACTTGCAAAAAAACTCAACACTCGAAAAATCGGTGTCAAAATAAAATAGACGTCATTCGCTAAACCTCGCTTCATTGACCGATTAGAAAATCTGAAGCTCAAACCAGATTTCTCTTGCGGTGCATAATAAACAACAATCTAATCCAGGTTTCCGTAACTAATCCGCGAAATTAGCCTACGGTGCATACGGGCGTTAGTGTTTTAATAGCCAGAATCCCCAGATACGTTGAAGAATATGAATACCTGCTGAATATAGAAGAGGAGCGCATGTCAGGGAAAATGAGAGTTCGACATAATCTTACCAGTCTTTCTTCGGCATTTGTACTGCCAGGCCTCTTCAAATCCTGGTGATCTCTGGCGTGCATGTCAGCAGGTTTGAGGAGGGGGTGGGCAGCGGCGGCCACTGCAGGGTGAGCGTTTCCAGGCGCCCCCGGTACCCCTGCGGCCAGACCAGCTCCGAAGCCCAGCAGACCGGCTGCAGGGCCCATTCCCGGCAGACCCGGATGGGGTCCCATTGGCATGCCTGGTCCATGGGCACCATGCGGCAGTTGTTGAGCGTGAATTTGCTGCTGGATGGATGAAAAAATATTAAAATATATGTATTTGCTAGAAGTACATATTCCATGCGCTTTTAAAGATGTTATTGAAACATTTCAATATTGATTTTTTTTTATTTCCTGAAATATTTTCGTAGAATTATTACTTTCTATTATATAAGAGCTGCTGGTACCTTCCACAAGATATCGCTATGGAAATTTCAACATAAAAAATTGCATTTTCCAAAAAATGTGTCTTCGATGGTTATGACAACGTAAAAAAGATCAACAATCATTGTATGATATCTACATGTTCAACTTTCACCTCCAAAAAAATATTCAGAACTTTATGATAGGTATACGGTGTTATAGTCCAACCAATATCAATTGCAGAAGCTGTTTCTATAGGGAGCAAATAAAAACTCACTTCGCTAACACGAGCGTATATGCGAAGAAACGGAACGAAAAATAATCTGTACTACTTGTATACAGTCTCCGTCGGCACAAAGAGCCCGCTGGTCAACGTGGACTTGAGTGACTGCTGTCTGTTCTACAACCGATTCGTCTGGGCCAATCAAGTCGGACATCAATGCTTGCAGGTGTGTCTATACGATGGGAGGTCATTTGTGTTTTAATAGCTCTGAAAGATTAAAAACCAGTAGCGTCTGTGGTCTTGGTGTGTGCCGATCGAAATACGTTTTAGGATATTAAAATATCTAAATAAAATTAGTTATCGCCGCAAGCCTTTTTTATGCTTCTGCAATTGATATTGGGAAAACTTTATGTCTAATGACTGTTAATGAATAAAGACGTTTTTTTACATTATTTAAAGAGTTTTGAGCAATTTTGAAAATTATTCTGAATAACAAGCCGTAATTTCAATACTATACACTGGTTTCTGTGGTATCAAATA
This sequence comes from Gonioctena quinquepunctata, assembly GCA_018342105.1. Lineage (NCBI taxonomy): Eukaryota > Metazoa > Arthropoda > Insecta > Coleoptera > Chrysomelidae > Gonioctena > Gonioctena quinquepunctata. The sequence continues at coordinate 66,032 of JAFIRS010004886.1, forward strand.
TCTTCACAGAATTGCACAAAAATAAAAATGTCTTTTTTCAATTCAGTGATAATCGAAACATGCATGTATAGCTCATTTGTATTTTTATTTTTGTTGAATAAATACTGGTGCATGAGTTCATCTTGAATATTTGCTGATTAATCTGGAATGAATACAGTTCATTGTTGAAAATATGTTCGCGAAATTTCCAAAGCAATTTGATAACCTTTCAGTTAGCGACCGAAATAAAATTATCATTTCACCAAAAATAAATCACCACATCAATTTATCAATAAAGTTATTCTTTGTTTTCGTGTGCCACTTTGATATACTAACAAACAATTGACCAAGAAATTATGAATTCACATTTCATCTCCAGCCGAATATAATTGGCGTTGTGAATTTTTCGCCAGTAAAACATTTTCTCCTAATCTTTCACATCTAAAACATATTTTCTAACAAACGACCTCACTAACGATGTGATCTCATGCGATATATCAGTAAGTACACAAAACTACCCTAAACAAAATACGCTACAAAGAAGGAGCATTCTTATGTCAACACGCAACCACTCGAACACCGTTATTTCTTTTTCTACTGGCCTCATACAGGGTGAAACACGATAGATACTTCTTGAAGTTTTTTTAACAGTGTTGTGAATGACAAGAAACACCATATAATGAAATTAACTCATTTTTTATTTTTTCAAATCATTACGGAAATTTATTTATACTCAACCTTTACATGTAAGGTTTTTCATTGTACTCAAGTATGTTATTGGGCTATGTAAAATAAATATGCCTCACCCTACAAACATGCTGTAAAACAATTTGTTGGGCATAAGGACCAATGACGTACGTGACAACAGTGACACATTCCTCTACCGTTTCCTGTGGATTAGCGAGTGTGACCATTTGGGTAATCTAAAACTCTATACGCACGCAGTCAAAGTTATTATTGTTATGAAACATGTCCCATTAAAATACATTCACATGGAATTTCAGTTTCGCAGGTAGTTTGAGCACAATGCAATGTGAACAAACAAGTTCCCAAACCAAACGAGCAAAATTGCAGATCAACTTACTAATTCTTAGAAATATTGTTGCTTTCGGAAAGCATTTTCTATTAAATGCAGAACTTGCTAATATTGATAGTGGTCCTCTCGGACTATACAAATTGCTAATAATCTTGGAAATGATGTTGAAATTGAAAAAGTTCACAAATATAACGTTTTTATGGTTGTCCCGAGATATTATTATAACATATTCAAATGTTGTCCAATAATTGAAACAATTCTTCATGAAAGGTATTATAGTATTCTTGATATTTTTCTGGGATTATAACCTTCCACAATCTGAAAACAAAATTAAATGGATCAGGGAACCTACACAAGTGTAGAAGGGCAAATAAATTACTTTTCCCCAATAAGTTACTGCGTACACCAAATTATTTTTCAAAGAACCCAATAACAAAAAGAGAAAATTAAAAGAATCCGCCTTCATTCTACTATCTGGTAAGAACTGAAATACAACAAATTCTTCTGATATGGATCACACGTGGAAACCCTTACTGGAAGAAGATCTTGCATTTTAAAGAGCGATAATGGATTGACTCCATTATCCGAAAAACACTCCATACATCAAATTAACAAACTAATGTCTCATCATCCTTTTGACAGAACTATTTTGACATTAGTCAAAAAAGGTCAAGTTCATGAAACACTGCGAGAAAAACTGATAAATTTTCTTCTACATTAAAAATATTTTTGAAAACGGGAACGAATACAGTTCCAGAAATGTCAAGAAGAGTATATAGAGAAGTATCTTTAAATTCAATAATTTTTTGTGATAGACAAAAATCAGAATACGGCAAGTTACTGACTAATTGAATATTTTTCAATTCGTGAAAAATAATTTGGTGTACGCAAAGTATCTTGGCAAAGTAATTTATTTGCCCTTCTACACTTGTATAGATTCCTTGATCCATTTAATTTTGTTTTCAGATGTGGAAGATTATATATAATCCCAGAAAAATGGCAAAAATGAGTATTCCACCACAAAAAGTAAGCTTCAAACAGTGTTATAGAATCATTTTGACATTGTGATTGCTAGCACCTCTTGATCTCTTCTTCGATCATAAGAAAAAGGAGATTCTGTGGAAGTTTATCTTAGAAACTCTTACAACTTATTTTGGAGTGTCTAGCCGATTAAAAGCTGGTTCCTTTTGCATACCCCAAATTTAAATGCCGTATAGCTAGAATGTGATTATGAATGATAATTAGTTCGGCTCTTTTCTCTTTGACGTGCTGTTTCTCATGCGAAGAAATTTCGCATCGTTTTCATAAGGAATCATTTTACCACTTGGCGTTAAGGGCTGGTCATCAATTAATTTTTCGTTTGTAACCTTGATTTCGATTGATATGAGCTCACTGAGTTCGATTTGATACGGGATCCGTTGAATACAGTACCAGTTGCAAGATATAGCTCATAAATTGAGCGATATCCAAAAACAGTTGAAAGCAATTCTAAACAAATAAATAGGCCTTGTCCATCCATAGAATAATAGTGACCATATGGTGGCTGTACACCTTCTGCACTGGCTCTAAACGTCGGTAATCAGATCCAGGATCCTATATGGAGAAGTAAATGGTGGACAAGCAACCGTCGCCAATAAACCAGCAAATATCCCAAGGTTGACCTATATATGAATAAACGACGCAATGAGAACGACCTTTAGGCAGCTCTAGATATCCCGCTTGGTATGCCATTCCTTCCAACTTAAGTGGGAAAAGAAATAGGTGACCTTTCCTCCATCTGCATCATATATGGATCTAATGGAAAATATCTGATCTGTATGCTAAATAAGCAAGGAACCGAATAGCCCTACAATGGATCTGAACCTGAATCAGTGGACAGACACAGCTAAATCATAGTACGAACTGATAGTATATGGTTGTGGGAAATTGGAGCATCCGAAAAAGTCAACAGCGACCTAGTCGCTAGTCACCGATACAATTATCGTGAGGCTATGTATACATATTCGTTGAAATTGTAAATATTCCTAATGAATGTCATTTTTGTAGTGGGCCAAACCACTTATTTATTTTCTCCTTCATTTTGTTGAAAATCATACTATTTTTTAATGGTACTGCCTGCTTTCTTGACTTGTTTCTATGATCTGACTTTGAAGTTCCCTATTCCTTTCTACCATTTTTTTAAATATTTGTTATCCTTTCGTAAGAAACGTGAAAAAATAAAATGGTCTACTTGGGAAAGACTTCAAAATTTTAGAGCAATCCAAGGTAATGTATCATATTTTTTGCATTAAAACCTTCAAAGATATGCAACTGAATAAAACTCAGAAATCAATGCTACTGAATTAAACTCAAAGCACTGCCGAATATGACTCAGCGTTGTTCCCAATCCCGTTGTTCTGAAGGTCAATAGATCCATAAGTTATTGGGTGTAAATGGTATCGTTTTTAATTATTTATTAATTCATTTCGTGGGTTCATACTATTCAATATACCAGCGTTTGCGTCGCGGGAATACTGTAATTTGATTATCACTATGGTGCTGTGAATGAAAGTATTGCAATATTCTTTTTGCTATATTGTAGTGTGACGAAAACCAAAACTTCTTCAATTCAAACTCCGCCGGCTTTGCTACTGTTGGTTACATACTCTCTGCAATGGATGTGAAATACTTATTTCATGTAGCTCATTAACATACTTGTACCGCATCGAAAATATTGATACATTCCTCTTTGAACAAAATACAAACTCGAAAATTTATAATCTAATTTTCAACCCAATGCAGAAATATTTATCTGTTTTGTGATTGAAAATAATTCTATCGGAAAAGGCACAACTATAAACAATGTTTTACATGTTTCACCCTGGAAAGGGAGTAAAAACAAACTACTAACTATTAGAAACTACTTACAAGCAACTGTTGAAGGCCCTGTTGTTGCTGTTGCTGGAAACAACAACACGATTAAGTTTCAAGATATATTAGCCGTCACCGTAGTACATGAACCCAAATTTTCAAGATACTACTTACAGGTTTATATTTGGATATTTTCGAAAAAAGGATTAAATAGCGCAGAAAGTTTAAGCACTCAATGCCAATTTGAAAAGAGTTTATTAATAAGAAGGAACATGCGATATAAAACTATAAGTAGTACCTATCTGATTCCAACGAATTACATGATTTCAAATGTACTCAAAAGCTGAAATATTTTCTTGTAAGCACATGAACATTTGTGGAATAAATCAATTTTTTTATTTACTTAAAAAAACTTAGTTCACGCAGTGAAAATACTCAATTTAATCAAACGCTGTTTGCGACTTCATCGGATCAAAAGAATAATGAAACCCACAGTTTTAATTACAAAAAAATATCTTGGTCACTTCACACTCCCCACCACAAAACAAATTATGAGAATGAAGGAAATAATACTAAATTGCTAAAACATTATTTTCAAATAGAATAGTTCAAAGATGCATCTGCACATTAATAAGCAATAAAGTTAACAGATATAATATTTCCTCCATACTCATTTCATATTGTTTTTTAATAAATGAATAATTAATAATATATTTCAAAACTTGTATTATTTTGTAATAATAGCTGTCGTCTAGCTTGGATTACTGAAACTGTAAATTCATATAATTTCGTTGTTTCAGCAAATACGTGAAATATTTTTTGCCAACCCTTCCAAAAATTTTTTATGAAACCTTATGTGTTCCTCTGGGCGTTGCAAATAGTGCTTTAAATATTCATTTTTCCATGGAATGCATGTATTCCACATGTACTACATTTTTTTCAAGTTTACCAACCCAATAATATTATTATTTTGACGAAAATTGGTTGATTAGTTCGGGACGATTTTTTTTCCGAAATAATACTAGGTTTTTCTTCCTATTTCTACCAATTCTCATTTTCGAAAGGAAAAAACATGAAAATAAGAAAGATACTCTTAGAGTCACTCAAAAAAATTAAAATAAAAATTTATAAGCAATATCAAGTATGTTCCGATTGCCCCAAAAAAAATGTGGGCAAATTTTTCCATTATTTTCCAGTAGTGTTGAAAATCGAATGATTGATACAGTTTAACAGGTTTTTTGAAAGTCAAAGACAAAAACTTGACTACTTTTTGACATGTTTCCTAGTTTTTAACCAATATACAGATTGGAGAGGAATGGACCCGAATGACATATTTTTTCCACTTATAAATAGTTTTGCATTATCATCAATGCACACAACAACCCTGAAAATATATTTAGTCGTTAACCAGATACAAAAATGTGATATATACAAGCTGATTCACTCTGCCAAATTGTATAGCAATATATCATACTTTTTTGCAATAAAACCTCCAACGATATGCTACGGAATGAAGCTTAGAAATGCCTTATGTAATTATTCACGGCCACCTTTGTTTTTCGGAATAGAAAGGAATATGTGCCAAAATCAGAATTTACCGAAAAAGATATATATATATATATATATATATATATATATATATATATATATACAGTGTCCGCCAAAATCTTGGAACCATATGGGATTTTTTTTTATTAATAGTGTCTCAGAAAATTTCATTTTTTATTAAAGTTGGTGCATTCAATTAGTCTAAATACGCGCATAGCCGTTATTATCTGTGGCGTGCGGCTAAGCGGGAATCGGCCGATATTCTAAATTCACTATAGAGTAAAGTGACATTACTATGGAAAATATCGAAAAATGTTATTAATAAAGTTGTTTGCAATTAAAATATATTCCTACTTATCCAGTTAGGTAGGTACATCTAAC